>SNQJ01S0033787.1:91128-103764 GCA_010110895.2 Picea sitchensis
CTGTACATTCTTCCTGTACTTATGCTACTTGCCATCAATGACAAGCATTCGATGTCTGTTAAATATTTGCCATTCGTTGTCTGTTAAATATTTTCCAACACTATGGTCGTAATCCCATACTGACTATGTTTGGACTTGTTTGATCTCCTTCAATTCTATGATATACTGTGACTCTAACTTTGGTTTATTGAACTCCTTCAGTTGTGATTGCTTAATTGCTTCCAATGTCCTAACCTGTCCTACAGGCGTGGTGCTCTATAGCTTCATATACCATACTAATGCACAACCTCTAAATGTTGTTGGTAACTGCACAATATTCATAACTTCATCTTGTATGTTCTTTGCAGCCCAAATCGTCTCACAAACAAATAAGTGTTGTTATGGGTCCTCTGACCTAATTCCTTGGAACTCAGGCAGCCTAAGAGTATTATCCACCCCAGCCATGTTGGTGGATGTAGTCCCTCCTCTCAGTGATGATAGTTGACTTTGATTCTGACTCTGCGCACTACTTCCACTATTCTAACTGCTACTACTCGGTCCTCCTTCACTAACTACAACTTCTTTTGACAAATCTTCAAACGTTACTTCTAATTGTGGTGATGCACACGAGGTCATGGATTTGATGTAGGATATTTTCTTAGTAGGACTTGTTGGCTCTTCTATTATTGGGATGGACTGGAACTTTTCTTCTTCTCCCCCTAGGTATGGTACCTCCATGATTCAGACTAGTGCACAAGGTTATCTCCCCTCTGGCTCACTGCATGACTCTCTTCTCTTAGCCTCAGTATTTTTCCTCTTGTACCTCCTCCCTCTACACAACTCTCCAAACCCATATCCTACCTTTGGTATATCTTCTTCTCGCATCCTTAGTCCCTCCCTATTTCTTCCATTACTTCTTTCCTTCTCTCAGACGATCCTCTTGTCATCCCCCAATTCCCTTATGTGAGAGAACCCCTTAGGAGTTGGATTTCTAGATCATCACATGCTTCTCACACAATAACATTGTTATCCATGTATTTAATGATTTCAATAACCTCCCGCATGGAACTTTGAAAACTTCCCTTTTTGTGACACTATATGATTGAATACAATCTACTGAAAACTATGTAACATAACCACCTAGTATGCTATCAACCAAAAATCAATTTCTCGAGTATTTGGGTTACTTACAGAATTCAATTGTCTTACCAATTCGGGAGTCCAATTCCTTGGCACTGTGGTGTTGAACCTTCCATTTTTCTCCACTAATCTTTCTAGCCACTCTGTTAGAATAACGAGAAATTCGCCAAATAAAATTTCATGTAGATTTGTGAACACATACTTTTGCATCCATCATTTGCCACTCATCCGAAGGATTTTGTTCTCTTGTCTTGTAAATTCACATTCCTTCCTTTCCAACCATTCTGAAATATCCTTCTTAGTCGGCCTCCAAAACATCCCCTTAATCAGAAAGTCTCGGTCCCAACAATAGAACCATTTGTTGGCATTGTTCTGTATGCGAGTTGTAAGACCCAGGGTTCAGGTTATCTAAGACCAACAAAACCCACCAGACACTGACCCTTTCAGCATCACCTTCTTGCACAGATGAAGTCTCGCCCAAGGTATCTATGGGGACTGCAAGAACCATGCTTCTACAATAGTAAGGGAATGGGAGGCAAACATTTAGTTTATTATTTTGTATTACCTTATGTGCATAACTCTATTCTATTTAGTTCTTAACCTACTCATGATTCAAATTCCTATACTTAGAATATTCTAGCTTATTGTATAGATTTGTTATTGTCACAGTCATAAATTATTGCACCATACTTAACTATCATATGAAGTTATTCTATGATGCATGGAAACAATATTCATAATCAAACTCAGAAACATAGTCAACATAGGATTCTACAACGTATCTTTACCATTCCTTTATTCATCCTTCTCAACCTTCGACTAGTTGAACCAACTAATTGAACCCACAACAACAATAACAATGATGATGAACCAACCCCTAATCTCCCAACCGATTACATATTTATATCAAAAGATAGGGATAAAAACCTTAATCTATTCATACCAAAAATATCCCATTACAATGCATGGCCAACTCAGTTAACTGGTTGTTCAACGTCTTTCTTCTACTTTTCAGCCTTCATGTTGCTTTTCTATTGTTCTTCTATTTCTAGAATGTCGGGTTGTCATTCTCCTGTTATGCTTTATTTCCTTGCACTGTTCTTCTGGATTTATTCTTCGAGATGTGTGTTGTCTTCCTTTTGTGCACTTTGCTCCTTCTGTGCACTCTCCTACTGGATGCACCTCAGTTGTGCGCTCTCTATCTTTCCTTCTTCCTCCGCGCACGTTTCATATACTTAGGATTTTTCCTCAAAAATTTATCCAAACTGCAAAAAATGTTTTCAATACTGTCTGTCCAACACATTCAAATCTTCCCAACTTAACCCCCTGAAAATTATGCACCTTTTTAGCTTCAACAATAGCCCAACTAAGCCCATCAACCACAATTAAGAAGAAATAAGGTGAGAGAGGGCATCCTTGTCGAATCCCCCAATAATACCTAAAGAAAGTCGGCCCAACAACATTTATTAACACAACAAAGGATACAAAGGAAAAACATGACATTATCCATTTTACCAATGGAATATCAAACCCGATATGCAGAAAAAACAATATGAGATAAAGCCACAAGACACAATCATAGGCCTTGAAGTCAATTTTAATAATTGAAACATGAAGTTTATGGGTTTTAATAGTATGAATACCTTCTTGCACTGAACCGACAAATTCATGAATAAGCATCATCCCCCACAACATCAAAAAAAAATTCAAAGAACTATGTTTTCCATCCATCTAACCCAAGGACTTTATCTTTATTGAAGGAAGAAATCACAACTCGAATTTCTTCATTAGTAATCTTGCAATACAATTCCATGTTTTCCTCATCTTCAACATGTTTGGGAAATAAAGCAATCAACTTTAGAACTTCCCCCATCCTTATATATTCAGATTCTTTGAAAAGGGCTTGAAAGTATTCAACCCCAAGTGAGGCCAACCCAGAAAAACCTTGAACCTTATTCCCATTCATATCATTCAACTCCCATATTCTATTGTAATTCTTCTTGTAGTTTGCATATTTTTGAAAATAATTGGTATCATGGTCCCGTGCCTCAAGCCAGAGATCTCTACTTTTTTCACATCCAAAGAGTTCCTCTAACCAACCTAATTGAATTCATAAAGTTTCTCCAACTCAAGTTAGATATTCATGAGATCCTTATCCATCTCCTTCCTTGATGTCGTAGCCCAACTCGAAACCTTTTATTCAAGTGAATGAAGAGAATTAAAAAATTGTTGGCTAGTAGAGTAATTATTTACCACTTGATAAGGTTTCCAATGCTCATGAACCAAATTTTGAAAGTCCTCAACTCCAAACCAAGTTGGGTTATACTTGAAAGGATCCCCAGGTCTCCCTCCCTCTTGATAAAATTAAAAATAGATTGGAGAGAGGTCAGAACAATGTATCTTACCTACCTAGGAGCAATAAATTTTGATGTCCTGAAGCAAATAGTGATGGACTATAAACATGTCAAGCCTCTTAAGAATCCCATTAGTGCCACTGCGATTATTACTCCAAGTTGTGTTAAGGTGAGGAAGTTCGACATCAACCAAACCAACATGCTCCAATTTCTCAATAAAGAAGTTGGCCGAAATTTCTGCACGAGAAGAATCCCCCCATATTTCCTCCCGAATGAAAGTAAAATTCAAATCCCCTACAAGAATCAGATTCTCAAAGTGAAGAAAACTACATGAAAAAAGGTGGTTCCAGTATGTCTCCCTATTGGCATAAGGTCCATAAACATTGAGTGGAAGAATAGATTGGTCCAACTCTTTGTGTGTAATCTTTGTATAGAGCCCGAAGGAACAAAAAAGTAGTTTGTAACTGTAAAATTTGAGGATAGACCCGTAATGATACCTCCTAAATAACCATTGGTGTCCAACCCTGTAAAGACCCAACCTAGAAACATTTTGTTTAAATCGAAAATAATAGGACCACATTGCCCCATACTTTCCTGGATAAGAAAAATGTTTGGTCGATCCATAGAAACATAAATCTTTAAGGAGAGTTTTTTGGCCCTCCGCCCCAAGCCCATCATGTTTACAAACATGATTTTCATGGGAGTGCCTCCTTTGGGGATTAACCCACCTTAAGGACCCCAGAAATAGAACTGATTTTTCTATAAGAGAGAAAGTACATGTTCTAAATGCTTCATATGCTCCTTCCAAGTTTTATTGTAAATAAGAACCAATACGAACTTCCTTAAGTAGGGGTGAAAAAGTTGATTCATAGTTGCTTGGAAGGTAGTTGGTGCAATGGTTAGACCGAACAGCATGACTTTAAACTTATAATGACCTCCGTGTGTTTGGAAGGCAGTTTTTTGTACATCTTCTAATCTTACTCGAATCTAGTAGTACCCTGATCTAAATCCAATTTTGAGAAGTATTTAGCTCCATGGAGTTCGTCTAGTAACTCATCTATGAAGGGTATAGGAAATTTAATTTTTATAGTTATTTTATTGAACCCTCGATACTCTATACATAGTCTAAAAGATCCATCCTTTTTTCGAACCAATACTACTGGGGCTGCATATGGGCTCCTGCTTGTCGTAATAACCCCACATTTCGATAGGTCTTGAATTAACCTTTCTATTTATGTCTTATGGTGGTGAGGATATCGATAAGGTCTAATATTAACTGGTGTTGAATCTGGCTTAACCTCGATTATATGTTCTATGTTTCTACTCAGTGGCAGCTTCATAGGTAAGTCTTGGAATACCTTGTCATATTTTTGGATTAATGTTTGAATCTCTAGATGTTAAGACTTGACTATTTCTGTTGTTAATAACTACATTTGATGACAGTGTGCCACGCAAGATGGTGCTCCTTTTTGAATTAGTTTCTCCATTTGTTGTGAGGAAATAATTTGCGTGGGAGGCAGCTGGAATCCGTATAATTTGTATTGTCTTCCTTACCATTTGAATTTTATAAATTGTTTTTGGTGATTTGCAGAATAGGTCCCTAGCATTTGTAGCCATTGAATTCCCAAGACGACGTCTACTCCTCCCAAGGGTACGTTGTAGAATCCATTTTCCAATTCATAATCTGCCACTTGAAGCTTGATCTTGTGGCATTTTCCTACGCCATCAATTTTTTTTCCATCTTCCACCATTACTCTTATATCCGCGGTCGGATATACGAATAAGTTTAATTTATTTGCAACATTTACATCTATGAAATTATGGGTGCTCCCTGTATCGACTAGAATGGTGACATTTTCTTTTTTTATGCGCTCTTTTAGTTTTAACGTTTGCGGTTCGGTTGTGTTATTCTTATTATTGCAGCAAGGGATATCTTGGGCATGGCCTCATCAGTTTCTGTATTGGGGGCCTCACCTTCTTCTTCACTTTCGTTATCTGAATCACTCCCAGATGTGCTTGATTCTTTCTCTGCTTTACAAGAATATAATTTTTTATTGTTGCATTTGTGCCCAGGTGACCATTTGTCTCCACAATATCAACATTTGCTTTCCCATTTTTTATTTGAGTCTTGATGACTGGCTTGACCTTCCCTCAAATGAGGTGGTAAATACTTGTTAGGTTTGTCTGTAGTGTATTTCTCTGTTCTATTGTCTGAATATTTATTTAACCTTTATGGACTGAGTGTTGGTTTATTGAACTTGTTTTTTTGTTCTATTAGTCTTGTTGTGTGTCTTGCATCCTCTATTGTTTTAGGATTCCATAGTTTGATTTCACTACGAATGTAATATTTTAGGCCACATGTGTACATTTTGATGAGCTTCTCATCCGTGAATCTGCATTGCCTTGTTGCGAGAACCTCCCATTCATGTGTATAATCATTTACATTTCCCTTTTGTTTGGGATGCATGAACTTGTTATACAGGTCGTCATCTTCCTCGTCATGAAATATTTTAAGTAGGGTTGTTGTAAAATTATTCCAGTGGAAGGAACAAGCATCACATTTCCTGGACCACCAAAGGTACCAATCATAAGCTTCTCCTTCTAGGTTGTTATAAGTTGTCATTGCCTTCTCTCGTTCACCTAGTGGGGGGTTTGATTCAAAAATTCCATCCATTTTGTTTATTCAAACAACAACGCCTCTATGGTCCTTGTCATCATATTTTGGTAACTCCTTTTTAAATTTTTGGTAATCTCTATCATGGAATCTGGGTGTGTGCATATTTCTCGAAAAAATTTCCTCTGGAATTTCCTGGTTTCCTTGATTTTCTGAATTTATTTATGGTATTTCTGGACTTAGCGGTGGTCTTCGATAAGGTAAGGGTTCTGCGAATAAGGCCTCGACACATTCCGTTAATTTTTCAATTTTTTCACTATGTTCATCAAGTCTTCTTTTTGTTTCAGTTTTATCGTTTTCGAAGAGCACCAATAATCTTTCACCTTGTTGTATTAATCAATCAATTTTGCTCTCAGTCTCGAGTAATTTATTGATTTTTTCATTCATGTCTTTTTGCATTTTTTCCACATTGTTAAGTCGGTACATTACACCGTTGACGTCATCTCTGCATTTTTTCACGTCGACCTTAAGTTCTTTGTTGTTGACCATCCTTGAGATTTTTTTTTATTTTTTATTTTTAATATATATTTATATTTATTTTATTGTATATTTATATCTGTATATATAGATTATTATATATATCATATATAATGAATTAACATAAGATATATATATATATTATAATTAATTATAATTAATGTCAATTAAGTGAGGGTGAATGTCAATTAATGGGATGGGCCACGACTTTACAAGGAGTCGGGAATGTTAATGAAGACCGGAAGTTAGGGACAGGGATCAGACAATCTACAGGATGTGTCGAGTAGTGGTCTGTGGGGGCAGGGTTTGTGTCTGCGGGGTGTGTGTCGGGGAGGTCTACAGGATATGTACGGGCTGGCGGATGGTGGTGGTGGGGAAGTGAGTGTCAGGTGGATGGAGGTGGGGTCCGTGTAGTGTGAGAGCGCGGGGGTTGTGTGAGGGCGCAAGGAATAGGAAGTGTGGGGTCTGCAGGATGTGTCGGGCAGTGGTCTGTCAGGTCAGGGTCTATGTCTGCAGGGTGTGTGTCGGGGAGGTCTGCAGGATATGTGCAGGTTGGCAGATGGATGGAGGTGGGGTCGGTGTAGTGTGATGGTACAGGGGTTGTGTGAGGGTGCGGGGAACGAGAAGTGCGGGGTCTACGGGGCGTGTGTCAGGGAGGGTCTACGTTGTCTAGTGTGAGGGCGCGGGGGTTGTGTGAGGGTGCAAGGAACAGGAAGTGCGAGGGGTCTACGGGGTGTGTGTTGGGGAGGGTCTATGCGGGAGTGTTGGGTAGTGAATCGGGAAGGTGAGATGGATCTGTGGGGGTTTGAGAGGGGTGAGAGGGGTCTGCGGAGGTTGTGAGAGGGGTTTGTGTTTGTGGGAATGGGTTTACGAGGTTTAGGAGGGACGGTAGCAGGGAGACAGGGTGGGGGGTTAATGGGGAAAATGCATAGCAGGGAAAATTTAATGGCGGAATCTAGATAAGAACGCAAAGCTCTAATACCACTGTAGCATAAAAACCCTTATTCACTGAGAAATAAATATTTATGAGTATTAATATCTAATTGAATATAAAGATGAAGATGATTACACTACCCTCGTGATGGTTTCTATATAGCATTGACTAGTCACGAGGTGAGGAGGTACATGCCTCTTGATTTAATTAAATGATGTTAATTATTATTACAATTACTATATTTATTATTATTATTATGTTTGTAACACATGGATTAAAATTATAAAATACAAACATATATAAATAAATTGTATTTAACAAAAAGTAAAATTAATTTATAATTGTAAAAAACATGTGGAAAGTAACTGGAGCACCCAAACTAGCAACTACGCATTGCCACGGTGCGCTACATCAGAAAAAATCATTGTTATGCGGTGCTATTGCAACAATGCATCGATGAGTTCCTTTATGTAATGCATCGAGAATGGGGCATCCAACAAGACACATTGTTATGCCATTTTGCTTTTGTTCTATGATAGGCGGTGTGGTGATATGCACGACACTGGTCACAGGGCATTCCATTCGACACACTGATATGTTAATTATCAAATATTCATCCCAATGACATGATTTTTACAACACTGGTACGTTTCATGGACATTTGGGCACCACTAGGTTAACTTTTTTCTTGAAATTATGCGATGCGATTTGTTAATGTGAACACATCGGTGCTCCAGTGCTCTTGGAGCACCGAAGTTTTGTTTAGTTGTGCATTATGTTGTATAATGCACGGGTAACAGGGAATCCAGTGAGGCACATCACTATGCTAGGTCGTTAAAAATTTGTCCTGGTGCGTTTTCATAACTTTAACGCACTACTATAATAAATTCCATGTGTTTAAACCTGGATATTATGGTTTATTAAAGGGAATGCATCAGGGTTCCATTGTTCGTGGAGCATTGGCTAGGTTTGCGCAATGCGTTGTCTTTTAGAACACACCACTAACGAGGCGTCCCATAAGATGAACTGCTATGCTAAATTCTTAAATCATTCGACCAGTGTCGTTCTATTTACAACACCAATGCACTTTCTTAATTTTGGTGTTCAACTAGGTTATTTTCTATGATAAAAATAAGGCAGTGTGATTTGTTAATGTGAACACATAGGTGCTCCAATTTACTTATTTTTCCAAATTTTCCATGGTGTCGTTCTATGAAGAATGACACTAGTGCATATGTTTATAGTATATGCACCGGTGGCATGGATTCCTATGTATTTACACACAATACACACCATCTTTGAGGTGAGTCGAAGTGTTTTAGCACAATGTTAAAATTTTAAAAAAAAACTCATAAAACGATCGAATTTCAGTCCAACTTTAAATTTTAATACGATGAAAATGAAAAAAGGAAGGTAATAAACAATTTACCTGGGATCTTGTGTCCGGAGGAGGCATGGTTCCACCATAGAGAAGAAATGAAAATTCGTGATATTTTCCAAAATTTGAAAATGTGTGGAATCTACTGGTGAAGCTATCAAACTCACTATAGAGCACTACAAACGAAATGCTCTTGGAAGAAGAGTGAGCACTGATGTTTGTTAGAGAGTTCCCAAGCACATAATGAAGTGTAATAATGAAAATTGATTTGTTAATTTTTATTTATTTTCCCCTACCTCGGTGCACCAGACGACATGGATACACACCGACTCGTAATGGTCATGCGCACCATGGCACTTTGTTCGATGCTTGTATTTTTTTATTAAAACAAGTGACGATGTGCCTTAGCATTTCAACAACGGGGCATTGTTTATATGTGTGCACCAGGGTGTATTTAACTAATAGGCACACCAGTAAAAAAAAGCCTCACAAAAACTTCCAGCTAATTGCCTCCGCTAACAACCTTCGTTATAAACAGAGAAGGGATAATTTTTGGGGGGAGGTTTCGTAAAAACCTCTGCTACAAGGTGTTTTCCTTGTAGTGATGTGTGTGTATGTGCGCGCGCGTGTGCATGCGAATTTTCTAGCTATCCAAATTTTATTTACTTGTAAATTTGATTTTCGACTTTTGTTATCTTCGTGATTAAGTAGATTTCAGCCTTTGCAGTTCATGTTGATTTGACATCACACATAGCTAAATTGGTTAAGTGATTTAACACATATTTGAAAGATAAAGAAGTAGATTTGTTGTTGTTATAAAATGTTATAATCATATATTTTAGATCTATTATATGCCTTGAAAATTGTTCCCTAAGGGATGTAACATTATGGTATTGAAGTGCATTCA
Organism: Picea sitchensis; assembly: GCA_010110895.2. Classification (NCBI taxonomy): domain Eukaryota; kingdom Viridiplantae; phylum Streptophyta; class Pinopsida; order Pinales; family Pinaceae; genus Picea; species Picea sitchensis. The sequence goes on from SNQJ01S0033787.1 coordinate 100,972, forward strand.
CATGGTATTTATTCTCTTGGACTAGAGGGTGAAATTGGGTTGAAGGGAAGTGAAATACTACTATTGTAATTTATTATTTTAGATAATCCCTAAGGCTTAAAGTTCATAGTGATTAGACTAAGGACACCTTAAGTAAATGAGAAGAAATTTCATAATTGCATTGATTGGCCTATATAAAAAAATTCAACATGAACATCACCTAACACAATAAGCACTAACTAGACTATTAATACTTACAAGAAACTAGTCATTAGTGAATGATGTTAATGGGAGTTGGGTCATAGATGAATGACTTTGAATATGTCGCTAATCTCGAAAAATGATATTTCATAGTGTTGGATAATTGAAGCACCCCACATAAATAAAAAAACTCGATTATAAAGTTTATTGCAATTTATCTTTTTAAATTTTGCTTATGGTCCAAACTAACAAATTATAAGCACCATGAAGAGTCTCTATCCATAACCTTGACGTGAGAGGGATTTTTCCAAGATCATTGAAAGTGTGCACGATTCCACTTTCCCTATGTGTCAAGTCAAGGTTCCAAGTAGAAACTTTGCATGGTGAATACCATTCACCCTCGAAATCAGTAATCACCCTCCACAAAAAACTGAATGAGTGTTCCAAATAATAATATTGAATGAAAGAAGAACAATATTAACGTAGAACACAAACCTAGTGGGGTTAGTAATATAGTACAGTAGACATCACATAGATCAAGGATATGCAAATATAATAAGAAGAAATAATGCAATCCCATTAATCCACATTTTGAGCCTTTATGATAAGACAAACATGGATACACATCGGGTCGTAATGGTCATGTGCACCATGGCACTTTGTTCGATGAATTTATTTTTTTATTATAACGAGTGATGGTGCGCCTTAATAGTTCAGCATCGGGGCATTGTTTATATGTGCGCACTGGGGCGTATTTAACTAACAGGGACACCAGTAAAAAAACCTCCATCCACTCACCTTTGCTAACAACCTTCCTTATAAACAAAGAAGGGATAATTTTTTGGGGGAGGTTTTGTAAAAACCTCTATGACAAGGTGTTTTCCATGTAGTGATGTGTGTGTGTGTGTGTGAAGTTTCTAGTTGTACAAAATTTATGTACTTGAAAATTTGATTTTCGACTTTTGATATCTTTGTGATTGAGTAGATTTCGGGCTTTGTTGTTCATGTTGATTTGATATCACACGTAGCTAAATTGGTTAAGTGATTGAATGAGTGGTCCAAATAATAGTGAATGAAGAATAATATTAACATAGAACACAAACCTAGTAGGGTTATTAAGATAGTACTGTAGACATCACATAGATCAAAGATATACAAATCCAATAAGAGGAAACAATACAATCCCATTAATCCACATTTCGAGCCTTTATGACAAGACAAAGATGGATATACATCGGGTCGTAATGGTCATGCACACCATGGCACTTTGTTCGGTGCTTGTATTTTTTTATTATAATGAGTGACAGTGTGCCTTAACAGTTCAACATCGGGGCATTGTTTATATGTGTGCACCGGGGCATATTTTACTGATAGGTACACCAGTAAAAAAACCTCTGCAAAAACCTCAAGCCACCCGCCTCTGCTAACAACCTTCATCATAAATAAAGATGAGACAATTTTTTGGGGGGGGGTTCATAAAAACCTTTGCTACAATGTGTTTTCCTTGTAGTGATGTTTGTGTGTGTGTGTGTGTGTGAAGTTTCTAGTTGTCCAAATTTTATGTACCTGCAAATTTGATTTTTGACTTTTGCTATCTTCGTGATTGAGTAGATTTCAGCCTTTATTGTACGTGTTGATTTGACATCACACATAGCTAAATTGGTTAAGTGATTTAACACATATTTGAAATATAAAGGACTAGATTTGTTGTGTTTATAAAATGTTGTAATAAGATATATTGGATCTATTATATGCTTTGAAATGTGTGCCCTAATGGATGTAACATTATGGTATTGAAGTGAGTTCACATGGTATTTATTCTCTTGGACTACAGGGTGAAATTGGGTTGAAGGGAAGTGGAATACTACTACTATAACTTAATATTTTACATAAGCCCCAAGGCCTAAAGTTCATAGCGATTAGACTGAGGAAACCTTAAGAAAATGAGAGGAAATTTCATAATTGCATTAATTTCCATAGATCAGATATTTCAACATGAACATCACCTAACACAATAAGCACTAAGTAGACTATTAATACTTATGAGAAACTAGTCATTAATGAATGATGTTAATGGGAGTCGGGTCATAGATGAATGACTTTGAATATGTCGCTAATCACGAAAAATGATATTTAATAGTGTTGGATAATTGAAGAACCCCACATAAATTAAAAAAACTCGATTATAAAGTTTATCGCAGTTTATCTTTTTAAATTTTGCTTATTGTCCAAACTAACATATTATAAGCACCAAGAAGAGTCTCTATACATAACCTTGATGTGACATGGATTTTGCCAAGATCATTGCAAGTGTGCACAATTCCACTTTCCCTATGTGTGAAGTCAAGGTTCAAAGTATAAACTTTGCATGGTGAATACCATTCACCCTCGAAATTAGTAATCACCCTCCACAAAAAATTGAAAGAGTGTTATGAATAATAAGATTGAATGAGTGAAGAATAATATTAACGTTGAACACAAACCTAGTGGGGTTAGTAAGATGGTACTCTAGACATCCAATAGATCAAAGATATGCAAATCCAATAAGAGGAAATAATGCAATCCCATTAATCCACATTTTGAACCTTTATGACAAGACAAACATGGATACAC
>SNQJ01S0033788.1:20449-42840 GCA_010110895.2 Picea sitchensis
CATTTTGAGCATTTCTTCTTAGTTCCCTTTCATTTATGGGGAATCTTGTGAGAAGGAGACGACCCACCTTCTTCACAAGATTCACCCATTAGTTTCTTTAGTGTGTTAAATATTGTTTTTATTCATGCCTTGTTAAAACTCTGTTTTGCTGAAACTCTATTTCAACTAATTGTTGCATCGTTTTTATACAATTCATTCCTAGGTAATTGTTGATTATTTTGATTGGTAATTTTGTTTGCAAAATGAGTTTATGAAAGTGTGATAGTTAGAGACAGGTGTTGAAGATTCCTACTTTGGGGAATAGGGTCTTGTTCTCTGTTACAGAATAGTTAGTCTTCTTTGCTATATACTGAAAGGTTCCTTTCCCCTAGGTTGTTGTTTCTTAATGTAATCCAGGATTCTTCTGATAATTATTTTCCTTTGAATCTTGAATTCTGCAATAGATAGATTGTTTTTACTGTAATGCAAAATAAAACTTCAGTCTGTTCAAAGCAAGGTGTGATTAGTGTAACTTTTACTACAACTTGGGATTGCTTTTGAGATTGAGCATATACAGCGTGTGATTGCCTTTGAAATAAACAGACTTCCCTGGGTTGACAATTTATGTAACACTTGATTGTTTTAATTAATAAACAATTATAGTGACCAACACTTAGTCCCTGCCTAAAACTTCATTTAGTCGTAAAAAGTAAAAGTTAATTTGTTGAGTAAATTAAAAGTTAATTTACCCGGAAAGATTATTCCCATTGCAGAACAAATGGACAAGTGCAAAATATGCTCACATGTATTAATTTAATACCATTTAAAACAAATAGTTCAAATTCATTTGTGGCAATGTCATAGCCAAATAATACATCCCCACAACCAAATTCTATCAATGCTTTCTTTTTATTTACTTTTCAACATTGTAGTTTTTCTTTATCATGTTAATGTTCTGTTATTTTTACTAATTCAATATATTTAAAAAATGAATATTTATTACAAATAATCATCCATTTAATACAAATACAAATATAAATAAATGAAATATTTATTATTAGCGAGAGATATTTCTATTTTGATGCTTTTTGAGGGATAAACAAAACATATTTTCTTTGCTTAGTCGTTAGTCGTTTTTCCAAAAATGTGTAGGTGTACAGGTTGGCGGGCTCACGAATTAACATTTATAGCCATGTTTCTATATCAAGAGTCTTATCGATGACGTCCTCATTCCATACTTAGCCACTTTTTCAATGGCTGGTTCCCGGGTTGGCGGGCTCAAAATTTCTTTTCTATTGTTTTATGTCCTCCAAACAACACCCGGAGTTCCGCGATATACAAATTGACAACCAAACTCCCACGAAGATTGTATTTATATTATAAATTTTGAAGAAGCCTTAAAAATTAATTTAGATAAATAAAAACAAAAAATGTTATTTTATATTATTAAGGGTTGATCATGTTAAAATTAAATGTTCATGATACCATTAACTTTAATTCTCGTAATTCTTACTTTATTTTCTTAGAATTTAACTTCTGAATTACTATCTCAAGTTTCCATATAACCATTCGCTTACATATTTTAATAAACTTTAACGTAATTTAAACTTTATGGTCTCAAACTTCCATATAACCATTAGCTTTCATAGATATTTTAATAAAATCTAGATATTTATTTTAATTTTAAACATGTATTTTTTTAAAAATAATTTTAATTATTCAAATTAAAATGAATAATTTTTTTATAATACTTTTATTTATTAATAATTTCATTATTATAAAATTTATCTTAATTTTATAAGAATATAAATTTAATATAATTGTGTTTTTTTTTAATACTTTCATAATTGAATTTTAAAGCTTTTAACTATTTTTTTTAAGTTTATGGTAAATACACTCTCTCATCTATATAAACTTGGTTGTATTTTTTGGGTGATATCTAATAAACTTTGAATGTGATAAAAAAATTGTATTTATTATTATTATATTTTGAATGTTTTTATTAGTAATATTTTAATTGAATTTAAAAGGTGTAATATATTAAGTTATAGTGATAGGTGTTTTTTTATTTTGAAAATACGAGGGAGGGTGTAAGATTGGATGGTGGGATGGTGATCCCTATCAACTATCTAACATTATCTAAAAACATTATTTCCAAACATTAAATTATTAATATTAAATATTAATATTGTACAATTTAATTACATAAAATTATTAAAGGATGTTAAATCATTTTTTTTTAAATGTATCATCAATATAAACTTTGTTCTCTTTTATGAGGTGATATCTAATAAACTTAGAATGGGATAATAAATGTGTTTATTATTATTATATTTTGTATCTTTGTGTAGATTGAATTTATATTATAAATTTTGAAGAAGCCTTAAAAAGTATTTTAGTTATAAAAATAAAAAAAGTTATTTTATATTATTAATGGTTGATCATGTTAAAATGAAATGTTCATGCTATTATTAACTTTAATTATGGCAATTCTTACTTTATTTTCATAAATTTAACTTCTGAATTACTATTTCGAGCTTCCATATAACCATTCACTTACATATTTTAATAAACTTTAACGAAATTTAAACTTTATGGTCTCAAACTTCCATATAACCATTGGATTTCATAAATATTTTAATAAAGTATAGATATTTATTTTAATTCTAAACATCTATTTTTTTTAAAGTAATTTTAATTATTCAAATTTAATTCAAATTATTCAAATTTATCTTAATTTTATAAGAATATAAAATTTAATATATTTGTGTTTTTTTTTTAATATTTTCATAATTGAATTTAAAAAAATTTAACTAATTTTTTTAAGTTTATGGTAAATACAGGTTGAGTAAAAATCAAAATTTATTTTGAATAACTTATTTTTTTAATTTAAATTTCAAATAAAATTAACAAAATTTAAAAATAAGAATAGTTAATTTTAAGTTTTAAAAAAACTTTAGTGTGTACTTTTGATTATAACTTTTTATTGATGTCTAATAAACTTTCTCATCTATACAAACTTGTTTGTATTTTTTGGATGATATCTAATAAACTTTGAATGGAATAAAAAAATAGTATTTATTATTATTATATTTTGCATGTTTGTATTAGTAATATATTAATTCAATTTAAAAGGGATGATATATTATATTATCCTGATAGGTGATTTTTATTTTGAAAATATGAGGGAAGGTGTATGACTGGATGGTGGGATACACCCAATAATTGTCTCAGTTTAATATTTATCATTTAATAAATTAGTTATTGAACTATTAATTATTAATTATTGATGAGAGATATTGTTGACGGATGGTGATCCCTATCAATTACCTAACATTATTTAAAAACATTATTGTGAAATATTAAATTATTAATATCGTACAATTTAATTACATAAAATTATTAAAGGATATCAAATCCATTATTTTTAAATGTATGATCGATATAAACTTCGTTCTCTTTTATGAGGTGATATCTAATAAACTTGGAATGGGATAATAAGTGTGTTTATTATTATTATATTTTGTATATTTCTGTTTATTATTATTCGCTCACTGGTTCAAATTTATAGTCATGTTTCATTTTATACTTAGCCACTTTTTGGATTGCGGGTTCCAAGGATGACGAGCTCAAAATTGTGTTTCCATTGTTCTGTGTCCTCCAAATAGCACCCAAAGTTTCACGATATACAAATTGATAGAACTCTCAGATTGGCGGGCTCAATATTGTGATTGTTGACGAATGGTGAGCCCTATCAACTATCTAACATTATCTAAAAACATTGTTTCCAAATATTAAATTATTAATATTGTACAATTTAATTACATAAAATTATTAAAGGATGGTAAATCCATTTTTTTAAAGGTATGATCAATATAAATTTTGTTCTCTTTTATTAGGTGATATCTAATAAACTTGGAATGTGATAATAACTGTTTTTATTATTATTATATTTTGTATCTTTGTGTTTATTATTATTCATTTTTTTTTAAAATGTCTAGGTATGCTGGTTGGAGGACTCACGGGTTCACATTTATAGTCATGCTTATGTATCACGAGTGTGACCGATGGCTTCCTCATTCCATACTTATCCACCTTTTGGATCACGGGTTCTTGGGCTAGCGGGCTCAAAATTACACTTCTATTGTTCAGTGTCCTCCAAACAACACCCAGAGTTCAACGATATACAAATTGAGAGACATACTCTTGAGCAGGCTCAAGATTGCGCTTCTATTATAAATTTTGAAGAATCCTTAAAAAGTAATTTAGTTATAAAAATAAAAAAGATTATTTTATATTATTAAGGATTGATCATGTTAAAATGAAATACTAGAGAAAAAATCCTGAGAATTTTTTCTTTCTTTTCTAGATCACACAATTAGTGGATAAGGAACAACCTTCTTTAAATCGTGTATTACAATTATTTTTTTCTAAACCTCTCTTATTTAAAAAAAATTCAAGTAAACAAAACAAAGCTTTTTTAAATTCTATATTTAAAAATATTAAAATAAATAATTATTCACATTAAACATGTATCTTTATAAAATATAAATAGTAATTTTTAAGTGCATTATTGAATCATATACAAAACATAAATTAACATAAAATTATAATTAGGTTTATGATTATATTTAAAATTATTAAATAAAAGTCAAAAAGAAAATGATAAGTATGTTAGATATTACTAAATTTTATATTTAAATATTGAAATAAATAATTATACACATTAAATATGTACTTTTATAAAATATGGACATATGATTTTCTTAGGGCATAGCTCTACTAGTAAGTTAATTTTTTTTTTGAAGGAAAAACACATTTTTCCAAGAAAACAAGCTTTATCTTTGTGAACTTGTTTACCTAAAACTTGCTTTCTTTTTAACAATTTAAGTAGTGAAATGAGATGTTGATCAACACTCATGCCCTGAACTGATACTGGAACTGAAGATCCAGGAATTTTTTTTGCAATCGCTGAATATGGTCCGAATGCCACCCATTTACCCCTCTCGATTTCCTCTCCATATCCCATTAAGTATGTGAGGGAACTCACAGCCCACCAACGATTATAAGGATCAACACCTGAACAACATAGATCCCACTGAGGAGCTTGAAGCTTGCGTTATTTTTACCATTTGAACATATTTACAAAACGATTAGGTTTAAAATCATTGTACAATTATATTAATGTTGAAAATATGTTTGAAGTTCAAGTCATCCATTGATTTAAAAAGAAATACTCCTCTGATTTCGAAGCCTAAATGGTGGTAAAAAATGAGAAATTAAATAGTGGCCAAAGTATATATATCTCTAACCCGATTACTATTGTATTTAGGATTTGCACATGGAAGATAAGATAAAGCAAAGATCCAATGTCAAGAAACCTCAAGGCACTATGTATTGAGCGTATAAGAATGTCATATAGATAAACAAAAAATGAAATGTTCCTTGATGAAGTGATTGAGTTGTACAATGTTGAAAAGCGAAAATTTTACCAATCCTTTGGAAAATGCAAAGTTTCTGAATTCCATATGTTCATTGGGAGTGAAAAAATTTCATAATATGTTAAGAACAAAATCAGTGTTGGTTTTCAACATTAAATTACTACTCACTTGTAGAAGAGGTTTCTTGATGGTTTGTAGGACTCTGGATATTTCACGGGAGAGATCTTGTTGGGAAGAGGTTGTTTGATGATGTGTAGGACTCTGGATTTTTCACGGGCGAGTTCTTGTTGGGAAAAGGTTGTGTAGTTTTAGGGTTTCATTGGGTTGGTTATATTATATTATTATCTAATATAAGGGCAACAAAATCAACCCACACACTAACAAATAAACAAAATCAGCCCACACACTAGCAAATAACCGTAACAAAGATTTGGAGGGATGACTTACAAAGCTTACTATAACAAATAACCATTGTTGAAAATGGAGAGCACATGTGAAAGGATGGTGCATGGAAATGTGTGACTAATTTAGGCCTTTGAACCCTCTCAATAATTTCATCTTTCACACTTAGAATAAATATTGAGTGTCCAGGATTTACTAGAATTCATTTTCAAGAAAGTGTCATTGACACAACAGGTAGTCAAATCGGGTTTCTCTTGCAAATCAGTAGTCGATGGGTGGTCTAGACTACATGCATAAGTTCTGAAGGTGTAGCTATCCTGTGAAATGGTAGGGTTTTGAGGACTATCCACTGAAAGATATGAGGATTACAGAGCTACAACACTGTAATAGTCATCTTCTTTTCAGATAATCTTTGCTGGTAAGCATAGTTTCCTTACCGACATGATTTCAAAGGATTTCAAAGAAAGAATACTCTTTATATTCACACACCAAGCAGTCAAATCGGGTTTCTCTTGCAAAGAGGTAGTCGGTAGTTGTTCCATGCATAGTAGAGAAGTTGTGAAGGCGTGGTTATCTTTTGAAAATTTAGGGTTTCGAGGACTATCCACCGAAAGATACGAGGATTCTAGAGCTAAAACGTTGTAATCATCAATCTGTATTTGTAAGGATAGTTTTCTTACCAACATGATTTGATTTCAAATAAAGAATACTCTTTAAAAAATTAATTAGATACAATTTTTGTTGTGTGCTGGATGCTTGAATTTTCAAAACAATTCATGGGGAATCTGGATTTTTTTTTAAGGGGAATCTTTGATTTTTTGTGATAAATAAAATTACATGTGGTTCTCTATTCCCAAGAAGTATAGAAAATATGCATGGAGATGGCTCCATGGCCCATGGTATTGGGAAATTAAAAGTAAAACTCTTAATTAAACTTAAACGACCGAACTTTATGATGAGTTTTACGGTTTGAGTGCTCAATAATAATGCATATTTCCAGTAGTCGATGTCAGTAGAATCTTCGATCTTGTGAAGGTTGTTTGAGGAATTTTGCACGGCTATGTTCTGGTAATTTTAGTTGATTTTTTGTCTAGAAAGCTTGCAAAATGATACGACCAAGCTTCTGAGGTGAGCAATATTCGTTGCAGGCGATTGATATGTTCATTTAAATTTATGTTTGACTGACTATCAAATTTAAATTCACCACACACTGAAGATTCGAATTACACAATACCCATTGCTTCAAACGGTTCCATACACCTCTCATGCTAAGAACAATGAAACATTATTTTGGATGGTGTTGAATATGATTATAGAGATACGAAGTGCCTATGTGTATTGGGATGATGATCGTCCTCCACCCCAGTCTATTAATATCATTTCAATTACAATGAAGATAAATCATTTTGATGTAATTACACTTGTACAGAGCGTTAGGGTCTCGATTTCCGTTTAGTGATATCAAGAGCCTGCAGGCCGATTCTCAGACCGAAGATGACATACCTGCTGCTTGAATTTCTTATCAATGGAAACATTAAATCCCTCAGAAAGCGTGGCATCGTTCTCAGAGTTTTTCACATGGCTTATTTGAAGTTTCTTGGTGCATTTCCCTTTAGAAGAAGAAGTTTTGGCCGAAGAAGTTGAAGCTGCAAAATGATAGCAGCCTTGAACACAAACATAAAGCAAAAATGTCTAATTCTCCAACTATTGCATACAGTCGTGGTTCCAATTCAAGAACCTCTTCTTCTACTAAAAAGCCCCCTTCCCTCTGCTCGCTCCCTCCCTCCCTCTGGATGCCGTGACCCTCCCCCGCCTAGCAAGCTGCTTACTGCTGGGATTACCCCTATTTCACCACCCGAGCAAGAGTGATTCATTCCCCGGGACCTTACAAAGAGAAGGTAGTGCATCTTCCAATATTTGTTTGTTCCCGTAGAAAAAGAGCATTCTAATTATTATTGATGTATTATTCATTAGATCAATCCCCTTTTGTTGATTGATAATGTTGGGTACTATAAACGACCAAATCCCCTTTTGCGGATTGGTCAAACCACCCAGAATAAAGTGGTTATAACCACCGAGAATGAGAAAACAACCCAGCCAGTGAAAAGACACCCAGGTGCCAAATTGTATAAATAAGAGGAGGCTAGTGCCTAATTTGTACACACACTCACTTGTTCATCACAGCACAAGTTCGGAGCTGTAGTTGGAGAAGAAGAGAGAGAGAGAGGCGCGCTACTCGGGAGATGACTTTCTGTCTTTTTTTATTTATTCTCTTGGCATTGTATTGGCTATCTATATTAATAAAGTTTTTGTTGAGTTTTCTCCCCCATGAGAGTTTCCCAGGATAAATGATGTGTCTCTTGTGATTGTGTATTTATCAGTGATCCTATCTATGCTATGGTTATCTAGTAAATAAAAAAGAAACCTAATAATAGCTTAAACCTTAACATGGTTTCAGAGCTAAGCTGAAGAGAGCATATTTTACAAGAAGAAGAGAAATGTCACTGTTGTCGTAAATGCAAACTAGGTCTTTTTATTGAAGAAGATTTTCAGCCTCAAAACCATCTGGAAAAGTGTGCCCTAACCCAAGGAGTCCTTTCTCACCTTCAACGAACCTTTTCAGTGGGTAGAACTCTCGGAAAGTGAAACCCTAGTTTTCATTGGTAGTAGAAAACGAGAAGTACCAAGTACGTGAAGTACTAGAAAAGTCTAGAAACTAGTTGATCAAGTTTGAGGGGGTAAAAGTTGGATTTTCATAAATCTGACTCCACGAGCTTACTCACCTCACCTCAGCGCATCTATCCCCTAGATCAAAATTTCAAAATTTGAAGTTTGAAAAATTAGGGTTTCCTCATAAAACCCTAAGTTGCAGTTGCAGTTGTGGTCTCAGAACCAGTTGCAGTACTAGTTGAAGTATCATCTGTAGTACCAGTTGCAGTCACCCTTGAAGTTTTTAAGAGTTGGTGATCATTGTCGCTGCTACGAGATGGTGCCACTACCTACAAATGCTATGAGAGGTATGTACTCACATATGTTTAAATTGTTAAGCGTTAAAGGGTATTTGCAAGAGAAGGGATCTCTTGCCATAGATCCAGAAGGATCTCAAGATCCAACACATTCATAAGAATAATTCAACCTAGCTGTGATTTTTCTGATATGCATCTATTTTTTGTGACAGTATTTTGATCAGTGTTGCATGTGGTAGCTATGACCATCATTCTAACCGTTGGCGAAAATCCGAGTCAAGGTATTAGATGGATTAAAGTTGAGACCATAGAGTTTATTCTCTAAGGCAAACTTCTGTCAAGATAGCATATTGTTCTAGTACAAAAGACAGGTTGAAGAAATAACTCGTCATCTTGAATGAACGAAACTTGGAAGAAAACCAACACACTCTTGAAGATGAGGCCACGGGTCCCAGGTTTGATTAAATTGATAATATTCAAAGTTGCACATGGCAAGTTACAAGTAAACACTATAGTTGAGATAACATTCTTTGAAGAATATTATACTTGGTAGCATGTGAGCATATTGAGATAAATGCTTAATGTATTTATTTGCATGATAGAACTAACATCTCCTCTAGGAGAAACCTCTTGTGTTAGTTCGAGGTTTCCATGGAGGAATGTTTGATCACAACACTATAAGAGTGTTGAACTCATTCTGTATTGTATTTATTACTTTTGATCTTTGCTTCAGACAGGTCACAAGTGAAATATTTAAAGGAGATATTGTGATGATTGTTTGTTCTATTGGTTTATATACTATTATCAAAATAGTACTATTCCTTCTTGTTGTTTTGTTGACCTTGTTTCAGGTCAAAGATGATAACTCTGAGGAAGCTATAGTGAAGTTTGTTGAAGGAAACATATTATATGAGACACGAAGAAGACTATGTACATGACCATATACACTCATGTACCAAAAAAGATGAAGACAAAGCTATCTCTTGAGATTCAGAGTATCTCATATGAAGATTGATTGAAAGGAGCAGAAGGCTGCAAAGATGACAAAACATTAGAATGGGAAGCAAATATCGTTTGAAGCATGACTCTGTATTTAGACTTGGTATTCAAATATCAAGTATGCATTGTAAGAGATAATGAAGTCCTTGTAGACTCAGAAGAAACCGAGAGTAAGCCTCATTTAAGAAAGGATAAGATGAAGAGACAACTTACAGAACTGGGAGACAAATGCCATGAGAAGACTAGATCGTAGTTTCAGAAAATTCTAGGAGATAGGAAATATCCTGGGAAGATTCCCTTGTTTCAGTAAAAGAGAAGGAAGCCAGAAAAAAATACTAGGATATGGATTCTTCTATGAGAAGAGAAGACAATATTGATCTATACAGATCAAACATGTCACAGATATACAAAGACTGATGTATGTCCAGAGGATTCTTCGAGCAAAAGGTAGAAGACTATGAAGAGACACTTATTGAAGAAATAGTTCCAGTATTTATGAAGACAACCAAAACAACCATGATTCATATATATTATGAGATGCAGGGGGAACAATCCACATATTGAAAATTGAGTGGAAGTTGGTGCAGTACATTAGTTGGGTCATGGAGACATGACTACAATGAAATATAGAGTTACCTCCATGAAAGAAGAAGAGATATATTCAGTATGAGTTATTCATCCACCCTCAGTTTCATATGAATTTGTTGTCATTATAGTAGAAGAGGATTTACTCTTAGATTTTAGCAGCCACAGTGAGGATGAAGCAATCATTCTCAGCCGTAGAGCAGGTGCAGGTGCAGAGTCCTAGTTCTAGAAGGAACAGTTGAAGAGAGAGTAGAGGACATACTCCGAGATAGTGAGAATAGATAAGTGCTTTGCAGAAATCACATAGAGTGAGCACATGATTGTGCAGATTGAGTTGTAGCTGAGAAAGTGTACCAGATTGGTACAATGTAATGAGAAAAATTTATTTGAAGGTTGAATATAGAAAGACTCATGTCTGGAAGTTGAGGAAGGATCTGTACATGTTGAAGCAAGCTCCTAGAGCTTGATATTGCAGAGGACAGACAATTTTCTGACGAGCTTGGTATTTACTAAGAGTAAAGATGATTCTAACGTCTACTTAAAGGTTGTGAATGATGAGACGATAATATTGTTGTTGTATGTGGATGACTTATTCTTAACTGGAGAAGAAAAAATCATCACCGAATGTAAGAAGAAGATCGCTTTAGAATTTGAGATGAAAGACCTTGGCCTAATGCATTATTTCTTAGGTCTTGAGGTATGGCAGAGCCTAGAGAGAATCTCCCTTAACCAAGGGAAGTATGCAGTTGAAATCTTGAAGAGATTTGATATTTTGGAGTGCAAGTCCCTTGAAGAGATTTGATATTTTGGAGTGCAAGTCCATTAATAAACCCATGGAAATGAAGCTGAAGCTTTTGGTCTTAAACTTCTACTTTGTCAGAATTGTTTGATGCCACGTTGTATAGACGTATCATTGGATCGCTAATGTATCTGATGAACACCAGACTAGATATCTGTTTTTCTGTGAACACCTTGAGTTAGTTCTGGTAGAACCCAGACATGTTCACCTAGTTGTTGCAAAACATGTGATGAGGTACCTTAAGGGTACATTAGATTATGGTATCAGTTATGATGGATATCATAATTTCACACTGAGTGGGTACACTAATTCAGACTGGTATGGAAGTGTCTTTGATAGGAAGAGCACTTTAGGATGTTGTTTTAGTTTGGGATAAGCCATGATCTCATGGCAGAGTAAGAAGCAATCAGTCATTGCTCTCTGTATAGAGGAAGCATAATACATTGTTGCATGTTCTGCCAGTTGTGAATCCATATGGCTTCGTAAGTTGTTGACTATTCTATTTGACCTAGAGATGGAAGCAACCACAATGTTATGTGATAACCAGAGCTGCATAAAGATTATAGAGAATCTTATATTTCATGACAAGTTGAAACACATAGAGATCTGATACCATTACATCTGTGACATGGTGTAGAGAGGATCCATAAAGCTCCAATATGTTGGCACAGATGAATAGATTGCCGATGTTTTGACCCAACCTCTATCTTGTGTAAAGTTTGAGCACTTTCGAGATAAGCTTGGTATAGTCCTAAAGGACCTCCCTCAATAGGGGGAGTAGTCTTGTGTTGATATACTAGCCTAGTGTTGTTCTTCCAGCTTAATTGTTGTGTCGAGATGCGAGCCTAGTGTTGTGCTTCCAACTTAATTGCTGTGTTGAGATGCTAGCCGAGTGTTGTGCTTCTAGCTTAATTGTCGTGTTGAGATGCCAAATGCATGTTGTGCTTCCAACTTAATTGTTTTGTTGAGATTCCATCTTAATTGTTGATGCCAACTTAATTGATGTGTTGATACTCTATCTTAATTGTTGATGCCATCTTAAGTGTTGTGTTGAGATTCCAGCTTAATTGTTGATGCCAACTTAATTGTTGTGTTGTGATTCCATCTTAATTGTTGTGTTGTGATTCCAACTTAACTGTTGTGTTGTGATTCTAGCTTAATTGTTGTGTTGTGATTCCATCTTAATTTTTATGATGATGTTCCATCCTCGTGTTGTGATGATTTGTTTCCAGCTTCGTGCTGTGATGCCAGCCTCGTGCTAAAGACTCTCATCCTAGTGTTGTTGATGATGATGCCACTTGAACTTCTTATTGAAGTTGATGATGATGATTCCACTTCAGATTCTTGCTGAAGATGATGATGATGATGGCACTTTAACTTCTTGCTGAATATGATGATGATGATGCCACTTCAGCTCCTTGTTGAAGATGATTATGATGATGATGATGTCATTTCATATTTCATGTCAAAGATGATGATGTTACTTTAGCCTCATGCTGAATATGATGATGATATTACCTTAGCCTCATGTTGATGAGGATGATGATGCCATTCCATCTCTCTGTTGTGAATGATAATATTGATGATGAGAAAAACTTTTGATTATTTATAGATATGTTAGTCAGTGTTCCAAGATGTTGTTGATGATGATGCCCTCTCTCTCATCCGATGTTGTTGTAGAATACCCTTATTGTTAAGGGGGAGTGTTGAAATATTGTAGCTGCAAAGAGTATTCTAATTATTATTGATGTATTATTCATTAGATCAATCCCCTTTTGTTGATTGATCATGTTGGGTGTCGTAAATGAACAAATCCCCTTTTGTAGATTGGTCGAACCCTAATTGTAATGGGATAAATGAAAAGTCGGACCCAGAATATATTAAAGTGGTTATAACCACCCAAAATGAGAAGTTGGCCCAGCCAGTGAAAAGACACCCTAGTTCGCACGTGACAGATTGTATAAATAAGAGAGGCTAGTGCCTCATTTGTGCACACACTCACTTGTTCATCAGAGCACAAGTTCAGAGATGGAGTTGGAGAAGAAGAGAGAGAGAGAGGCACACTACTTGGGAGAGGACTTTCTGTCTTGTTTCATTTATTCTCTTAGCATTGTATTGGCTATCTATATTAAGGATGTTTTTGTTGGGTTTTCTCCCTGATGAGGGTTTCCCAGGATAAATGATGTGTCTCTTGTGATTGTGTATTTCTCAGTGATCCTATCTATGCTATGGTTATCTAGTAAATAGAAAAGAAACCTAATAATTGCTTAAACCTTAACAGAATCCAACCACAGTAAATCTTCATTGATTTAGTGCATTGAAATTTATGTGCATTTGGGTAAATTGAGTACTCATGGTTACTGCATAATTTGGAACAAGTTCATTGCAAAGAAGAAAAACCTAGTCTTGCGGGATTTTGAACTTCTAAACAAAGCTAAGATATTTTCTTTCAGAAGAAACAAACGTCTGAAAAGAGTTAAAATGTTAGACACAAGTGTTGAAGAAACATAAATCATTCCTTATTCCATAATTTCTAACAATATATTGCCTTCATACGACCCTCAGCCTTCAAGAGAAAGACTCAGAGAAGATCCTTCTAAACTTGATAAGGAAAAGATTCAAACATACGAAAACCTCAACGAAGTCAAGCATGGACGAAAAAATATGTTATTGTTCACTATAAAACAAAGTTGCCCTGCATTTCTAACAAATAACATGAAGGTTATAGGTATTTGCATTGATGGACCAAGGGTTCATATAGATTTGAGAAAATAAGCTCACCCAACAATAGCTAGGATAGGAATAGGAATGCATAAAAGGATTCCAGATGTAGAGGACATTCTTCCATGATTCCATTTCTTGGTTGGTCCTTTTTCTTTAATAGCTCGATGGATAATGCATGAAAATTACAACTGGATGGAGAAACCATAGCGCATGCCAAGGGATCATGCATCCAAACTACCACTGGAAAGTGAAGCTATAGTGGGTGGACACCACAACAACAAACATAATAATTTTTATAATTAACGAAACTTAGGATAAATTTAGCTAGCATAAAATGCTAAGACAAAAATTCAAACTAATGCTAGCATTAATCCACCTTTGAGCAATGCATGAGAAAATATATGCATGTTAATCCAAGATGTTCATGAAATAAAGTGCATTGGGAATAACAAAGTTGGCAATAAGACTTCGAATCTATTCTCCAATGAGATGATGACATATAAGGTTTTTTTATTATATAAAAAATAATGTTTTTAGTTCTATAGTTTGAACAATAGAGATGATGCGAAAATTTATAGTCAAAGGACATATTAATATGAATTCAATGAATTATCGTTTTCTATAGTCCCTCTACGCCTTTGGCAGGGACTAATAAGACTTTTCCTAATCACATTTCGCATCTAGATACAATTCTTTAAATATTATAAGATAATCAATTATACAATAAGAAATCTAAATGCACATTTCATTGATGATAAGTTAAATACTTAGGACATGAAAAATATCAATAAGGGTTCAAATTGGATCCAAGATTGAACTCAATAAAACATGGCCCATCAATTACAAAATTTCATGATTAATATTCTTATTAGGCCTCACTACATAGTATATAGGGGTTTTTTTCAACTATGTCAATTTTTTGTAGAACCCCTCATAACCCTTCTAAAAACCATCTAATTTCATTGGTCTAATGAGGTCACCCTATGAAATGCACACTTATTTTTTCCACTCAAGAGTTTACGAATGAATTCATCATTGAATTCGATTATTCAAGAACAAGTCTTCGTGTAGTATTATTATATGGGGGGGAACTATTTCTTTTGAAAGAAACCACTTCAAAGAAAGATATCTGGAAAAATCCGCATATGGGAAGGAATTTTTGGCCATCATGTTTATAGAAAATAAATAGTGTCAATATCTAGTAGGTAGGAATTTCAAGGTTAAGCATGGTCATTCAAACCTTAAATGTCTTTATAGCAACAAAGCTCTTTCACATATCAACAAACATAGATAACTCAAATGCATGTTTATAATTTTTAGGTCATCTACAAAAAGGAGAAGGATAAAATTATGGCTAATAAACCCTCTAGAAATTATGAAAATATATCAATGGTATATTCCATCTGTACACTTTTATGTACATGGAGAGAGGAGGTCAGAAAAGATTGGTACGATATCCCTTCCACACTCTAGTTGATACAACAACTTAATGATGGTTCCCACCCTCCAAAACATTGCACTTATGATCTAGATTTATGAGTCGAATGAAATGAAAACACAGATTTATAATATTAACACAAAGACACAGTGAATAATCACAGAGATACAGTAAAACTTGACTTCTATTAAATAAAATATATGTTGAAACTGTAAAATGCACACTAAAACAAACTTGTTGGAATGGTGGCATCTTATCTTTGAGAAGAGATGTGAAAACTATGCTCATTTGAAAGAAGATGATAACAATGAGGCTCTGAAATCAAATTTACAATAAACATGAATGCCAAACCCCTCGATATCCAAAAAACTAACCATAGGAGATGAAGCACCAAAAGTCATCTGGGCCCTGTTTCGGTAAGTTGGTACATCAACTTCCCGGGGTGGTAACTTTTGCATACGATCTTCATTATAGGAGCACGATATCCTGTTGGAATATTATATCTGAGGAATACACATTATGTTGTCAAATTATAACCTTGTCTACAATTTGACTATGTCGATCCCTAAAAACACCGTTAGGGCGTCAAAATGGCCCCAGAAGTTCAGGACCGAAAAACTAGGAAAAAAATGCCAAACCAAGAAATTTCCAAGAAGCTCTAGCTGGAATAGATGGGTGGCCAATGATATCCATATGGATCAATCCTCCCCCCTTAGTAAGAAATGGTATCCATTTCATTTAGTTCCACCATCAGATGAGGAATGTTTTGCTGAATTTTGACCTGCGTGGGTCACTTTCCTTTTTGCAGGAGTTTCCCTGCTTTGACAACCCGATAAAGATAAATCCTCTATTGGAGATTTCCCTTGACCTATGTGTCCCTAATATGATCAGTGGATGCATGTTCCATACATTTAGGGTTGAGCTCTGTCCATTTCAATTGTTCTTCTTTCTCTGAGGTGTCCAATAATGGTGGAAAATATGCCCGAAGGAGGTCCACATTAAATATTGGATGTAAGGAAAGGAAGGGGGGAATGTTTAGCTCAGAATAATTATCACCCACAACCTTGGTGATGGTATAAGGTCCATAGTTTAGTGGGCAAAGCTTCAGGTGGGGCCTTATAAGGAATTCCTTCTGTAGGTGCAACCAAACATTATCTCTTACCTAAAACCTTTGTGTCACCTTGTGTTGATCGTTAGGCTACTTGTACACGTCATTGGACTTCTTTAAACATCCTGAACCTATTGGAGGATGTGTTGGATATGATCAATGAACTGGTTGTCCTTGTCAACTTTAGTTCGTGGATGGGACGAGTATTCCTAAGTGGCCAAAAGGGGTAGTGCAACATCCATGGGACCCAATGGTTGAAATACCAATGAAACCAGAAAGGGGTCATGGTCGGTTGAGCTATGAATGGCTTTGTTGTAGCTATGAAGAACATAGGTAAGAATATCATCCCATGTGAAGGGGTGATTGGAATTTTATATGCGCAGGATATGCATGATCATCTGGTTGACAACCTTGGTTTGGACATTCATCTAGGGCTAGAAGGTAGTGTATTTGGTGAGCTTGGTGTCTAGAAGTGACGAGAGGCTCAACTAGAATGTGTTGTGGAACCAAATGTCTTGATATGAGATAATAGTTTGTGGGATCCCAAAATGTACCCACACTCATTCAAATAAGATATTGGTAGTTGCCTCTGCTATGATTCTCTTATTGTAGGAAGCTAGAATCCTCATCTTTGAAAAGCCACATCAACAACAAAAAAGACACATTCAGTTCCCTGCTTGGTGGATAGAAGGCCTGCCATATATTCCATGCATATGGATTCCCAGTGACTATCAAGAGTGGGAAGAGGAGTGTACATGCATTATTTCTAAGTCGTCGATTTGGAAATAACACAAGAAGTGTAGGACTTGATATACTTGTTGACATCTTGACGAAGTTTCAGCCAATAGAAATGTCACTGCAACACTGTCACTATATTTTCTATGCCAAAGTGTCCTTCCAACTGAAAATAGTGGACATCCAAAATAGGCTTCGATCGCTCACGTAATGGAATACAGAGATAGTCCATCTGGCACAACAACACGTCATGAAGATGGAAATTAGTGACAGTTGTGTTTGCACCCAACATATGGTAGGTGATGGTCATGTCAGGATATTTCTCATAGCAGTGAGGCCATCCAGAGGTCTCGTGGCCGCAATATTCTAGCACCATGGTGAGTTTTGTGACTAGAGATCAGTTGAGGAAATCAACGATCTGATTGGTACCTCCAGTATTATAATTGATGTTGAGGTGGAACTACTGCATGTTTGTGGACCACTTATGATGCGATCATTCTTCAATTTTCCTTACGTCTGCATGAACTGGAGAACATTATGATGAGTTTGGATTATTGTCTCCTTCTTGAGAATGTAATTACTCCACTGGTGGTAGGATTGTACAATAGAGTACATATCTTTATCAGAAGTAGGCTACTTATGAATGACATTTGATAGTGTCTCACTAGGATAGGTCATGGGGTGGTTGTCTTGAGTGAGAAATGTGTCGTCAACATAGTCTAAAGCACCTGTCTCAATATCAAAGGGTTCTTGTAGGTTAGGTAATGAAATATCTATGGTTTAGCATAAGCGCTGCTCTAGATCATCAAATTATTACTTTTGGGACCATCCCCGCACAAACTTTGTGTTACCACCACCTATGATTACTTGGCTATGGGCCCATGAAACATGGGAGAATCCCAACACGAACTTGCGATAGAAATTCACAAGGGATAAGAAGATCCAAAGCTCAGTGAGTGTGCTTGGGGCTAATGAGTCATGAATGACCTGGATTTTGGTTGGATCCACATGCACACCATGCTCTTCAACAATTTATCTTATTTACTGGACCATATCCATGGTGAAGGATCATTTTTCCAAGTTGGCATATAGTTTTTGTTGTTGCAGACTATGAAAAACCTATTGAATATGATGCAAGTGTTCCTCCTAAGTCTTTTTGTAGATGAGGATGTTATGCATATACACCACTATAAAAGAATTGGTGAAATGCCGCAAGATACCATCCATCGACCTCATAAAATTTGTTGAGGCATTTGTCAAACCAAAGGGCATGAACAACCATTCAAAAAGACCTTATTTTGACTTCAAGGTAGTCATACATACATCTTTCTACTCTATTGGGACCTGATGCCAGCTAGACTTTAGATCAATCTTACTGAATTATTTTTCCCCCTTGACATGATAAAGGATATTGTTGATTCGAGGAATCAATTAATGTTACCCGAATGTGATTTTAGTTAAGGCCTGGTAATCAACGCAAAGTCGTCATGTCCCATATTTCTTCTAATCCAACAGGATTGGGCTTCCACAAGGTGATGAGCAGGATCATGTGTGCCCATTTTGGAGCAGTTCTTGGATGTTACGCTTGATCTCCTCATTTTCTAACAAAGAGTTATGATATAGTGGAGGTAACATACTCGACCACCTAGAGGCCAGGCTACACCACTTAAACATGATGCAACACACCCAACCACCCATAGGCTAGGCACATTGCAGTCCCAAGACTTAGTTCTCTGATCTCTGATTCAAAGGAAAAGGGTTTCTCAACAGTGTTAGGAACATGCATGCCACATGCATAAGACAAGATCCATGCCACAACATAAAAGAGATAAACAACGTGTCATGCACAACAAATAACCAATAGACAGGCACATTAGAATACATATCTCAAAGATAATTAAATATACAATGGAATACATTAAACATAAAACACTGAGAGCACTTATCCTTGCAAGTAAACGTGCACCAACTGGCTACAGACCAAGGACGTTCCTCCCAACCATAAACATTGTTATTCATTTACTTTCAATGGTAGGACACCCCCGATCTAGGGCTATGAATCCACAAGGATGGGTCCTAGGCCAAGTATAAATACAAAGTATTTGGATAAGTAGCTCTCAGGTTTCCCAACCTCACAACAATCCTACTTTCCACCTCTCTTTCCCCCTTAGCCTACACAAACCCAAGAAATGAACACCTTTCTCTTCCATGCAGTCCCTGAGGTTGTTCTATTTATCTTGAGGGCTCTAGTGCGACTGGTCAGGAAATATCCCTACTGGAAATTCCAAGGACTCTCAATTGTGGACAATTCCATCTGAACTTCCATCAAGTTCATGCACACAGGCATCCATTCCCTCCTGGAATGACTATTAAATCGTTACCACCATTCAACGATGGCTCTCCTCTTCCTGCCATTTATTTCCATGCTCAATCCAAGATCACACGAACTCACATTAGTGAGTGAAGAGGACGAAGAACAAATGAAATGATGAGAAGAGGACGAACCAAGGTAAGAACAACCCCAAAATAGCCCCCAAGGGATGTTTAAATAATTACATGAAGAAAAGAGCCACATGGCCTCCCTCCCAAGAAGGTCATGTAACCCCCTCTTCTCAATAAAATCAATTATGGGTAAATAGAATAATCATAACAATAATTATCCCCTCAAGCCCCCTCTCTCGTGGAACCATAGCCCCTTATCTCTTTTTTCCTTGTCGGTCTTCCAGCCAACGATGTATTTTATTAATGTATAGGAAGTGTTACATTTCCTAGGCACTCTAGCCCCTTTTCAACTTTACCGGCTCACCAGCCTAAGTCATATTTACATAATACATTATAGTTTATAAGGGTTAGAACTAGGATGTTACATCCCCCTCCCCTTATTTTGGCACTGTCCTCAGTGCACAACACCATTCCAATGTTATTAACATTACAATTCTAGGCCCTCTGGCCTTAATTCACACAGGCAATCTAGTCCAATCTTATATACATAGGCACTCTACAATAAAACATGTATGCATAGGAATTCCGACCAAAACATGTATGATGATCTTCAAAATTTATATTTCTGGCAGCAGTTCCAACCAACAAGCTCTCCTTCCCTCTCAACCCTGCATAACCCAAATAATGAACCCCCTTCTCTTCCATGCAGTCCCTCGAGCCATTCCACTTCTCCCTGGCTTCACTGCACTCAAATAGGAAGTTTCAGAGTTGTGGATTCAAGAACTCCAGTTGTATCAATTCCATTGGACTTTCTTCCTTCCATGCCTTTGTCATTTAGTTTCTCCAACATCAACTTCTTTTCTCTCATTGTCTGTTAATTTTCTATATCTTCAACATTCATCGTTTTCCTACAATATTTCAAATTAGAGAGAATGTCAATTCAAAATTTGTGCATAAAATTTTCATTATTTCTCATATTGTAAGAGTAAATTTTCATAATCGAATACAATATGTATCTATGTAGTTCATGGATATGCATCCATATGGTTGTCTCGTTAACTTGGCTCACTATTTTCCCTGACATACCCATTGTGTTAATGAACCCAATCAAGAGCTATCAAAGCCTCCTCTTCCTTGTGGTCACTCACCTTCCAGGCCCAGGCTCAGGCACCCCCTTCTCTTCTATGCAGTCCCTCAAGCGATCCATCTTGCCTGACCAAGGTTCTCTTGCACAAGAATATTTCTAGGGACAAAGGGTTCTCATGTCACAACAATATCCGTTTCCATGCTTTCCAACTTGCATATCCAACATATCATTTGTATTATACACATATAGTCATCATGAGATATCATTATAACCATTTCAAACATAAATGCCAAATATGTTTTATATAGGAAAATAAAAAATTCCAAGCATGATCATTATACTCATAATGGTTGGATATGCAGTTGTATATATAAGTCTTCCTTATGGTCTTACATCCCTACCATATCCAACACCATTCTACCTGCAATTTCTTCAATTTACATTCAGCCAAAACAATTCGTCAATAATTATCAAATCATAATTCCCAAAACTATTTTATATAGGAAAAATAAAACTTCTAGACATGGGCTTCTGCTCATAAAAAATTGACTCTTGCAGCAATAGGCATTGGTCTTCTTTATGGGCTTACAACACTTCCATATCCAAGACCCCTTTCCTCCTACAATTTCAACATTCCTCAGCCAAAAAAATTGTCACTATCTCATGTACGAGACATATATTCTCATGGGAATGATTCAAAACAAGATCACAAAGTGTTCTTAGAATATTTTACAACTACAATTCAATTACTTCTATTTATCCAACTATCAATTGGAATGAACTCATCATTACATACAAATGTATTATCAGTCACACAGACTTTTCATAATTCCACAGTTAATAAGATAACAATCAATGTCCCAATACCTATGGTCACATCTACACAATGTGTCCATGCATTGACTACATAATACCACATAACTATGGCATGTATTCCACCATGATGAATTGGAAGGTCTGGCCAACGATTCAACACATCATCCACAAACTTCCTACTGCTTGCCTAACTATTTGGTTACCTTCTATTTCAACCCAAACACAACACCAAGAGTATAATCCTTAAGTTCTCTTTAGTGTTGGGAAAGAGGTTGAAACCCAAACATCAGATATACAGTAGATACCATTGAGCACTCACATAGCACTATAGTCCTTCCATATCCAACCATATTATGGTCTCACACATGACTAGCTCTATGGGTATTCATTCGTATATAAGGAGTATGTCTCCTTAATTAACCTGGTTATGATCCCATAACCAATCATAACATAATATGAAAATGACATATTGTCTAAGTGCATTATAGCATCAACAACACTTACACACTCTAGGCCTTTGACCATTACATATCAATTTAAATACTAAAAATTAACTGAGGGAATCCTTACCTTGATCCCCTTGAACATGTATGCATCAACGAAAACTAAATGCATACTTGCCTAGTTTTTACCAACCTACTTGTTGTTGTCTGACCAACTGATATTTGTAGAATCTCACAGACTTCCCCCTTCATCATTTTGATCACCATTCCTTCCATCCTCATGGGTCTTCACCTCAATGGAAATTATAAGCAATAACAACATCCACATATTTAACCCTCCTATATCATTTTTCCTGAATACATAATCCATCCTTTAGTCGTACTCAAACATTATTTCATAATAACAAACTATTCTAAGGTCATCGAC
>SNQJ01S0033788.1:43468-54880 GCA_010110895.2 Picea sitchensis
TCAACTATCTACACATCTCTACCTTGAAGGATATGGAGCCTTACTTTTCCTTTCTATGCCCATTAATGACATTATTCACCTGCTAGCTTCATGTCCCATGTGAGGATTCTTTCTTTTGTAGTACCTCATCCAACTTTTGTAAGCAAAGTCATGCTTCCATGACCCTAACATCTTATCCTATTCTTGAATTGATCTGGTTATACCTCTAATCTTGATAAACCTGCAAGCAACCATCTTGTAAGAACTATACATATCATACAAAAATTGTCAATTAAATTTACATGTACCTTTTCATTTAAATCATAATATTATTCTTTAATTAATATTATTTTTCCTTTTTATCCTTTATTCGTAATGCTCATGAATTAACTCTCTTTTAATCATGACTGTGTGTCGTTTCTTTTGTCTTCATGAGTTGATCATATACATGGATCGACTCATTATATCGTACTCATGCTTTTGTTGTGTTCTTAGTTCACAAACATATCAAACTTTGATCCTTTATCAATTCTCTGTATTATTCTATTGTTAACTCTATGTCGAATTAAATATTTATGAGGCACTTCCTTAAAACCATTTACATATGACCATATGCGCAAAACCATGGGCTTATTGATTTGATCGTTGCCTCTTCTTTTCCCTTTGTTTCTTTATTCCATACGACCACAGGTGGTGACCAGGCACTAAGCTAAGAAGTGCTTGATCACTTATCAAAATCAATGGTCATGTCTTAATTTCATGACAAGCTGGATGATTCTCATTTACTTTAGAACTTCGGCTATTCGTGGCTCCTGAATTCTGGAGTAGCAATTCCTCCAAAGTGATTACCCACCAAATGAGTCATAAAGAGGTGGTTACTGCTTGTTGTCGGTTAACACCTCCACTTACGCTCTCCTTCAACTTTACTTGATCATTGGTTGGGAAGGCTCTCGAAGTAGATCAAAAGTTAACGTTCACTTTGGTCTTCGGTGCTTTGCAACTTCAACAAATTCAACCAGGACCAGATCAATGGCCCTCTTCCTCTTTCATGATCAATGATCGAGATCCAATTTAGAACTTTGGCCTTCATAGGTCTCAACTTTCCCCGCTTGCTTCCGCCCAAAATAGTTTTACCTGAAGTTGACGATTTGTCGATGCGTGTCCTCCCGTAGATCAACGGGTGTGAATCACTTCGACTCTTTGGGATTCGGGAGTTTCAAACTCTAGGCCTTCAATTTCTCCCTGAATTATTTCACCCGAAGTCGACGATCCGTCGACACATGTCCTCCTGCAGATCAACGGTTATGAATCGCTTCAGCTCTTCAGGCTTCGGGATTTTCAAACTCTACACCTTCACTTTCTCCCATAGCGTCGATCCTCCAAACCGCGGTACTTCATCCTTTGGGCCTTCTGGCGTTTTCGACCCAATGAAACCTATCACATATTTCCCCTCTGGAGTGCCCAATCTCCGAACTGCACGATGTGTCACCATGTGGAGAAATACTGGAAGCAAACATGTGGCCCAATCAGGCGGGTGACACATGTCACGTTCTAACCGACACCCCAATACTCCATTTTCTCAAAACTTACTGACACGTGGTACACATCCCATGTGTCCACACCATCCCAGTTGATTTCCACAAGCCACGTCACTTTAGAATTTTGGGCTTTGGAAATCTAAACCCTCCACTTTTCCATTATGATTTTATTTGAATCTCACGATCTACTGACATGTGTCTCCCATAGATCGACGACTATGATTTCTTCGGTTCTTTGAACTTTAGAAAACTCAACTTTCAACCTTGATGCAGACGCTCTACCGACCCTCGGGCCGATGTCCGCTCACAGGATCGTTCTTTTATCTTCTTTGAGCCGAAGCGGCTCTTTCAATTCCTCGCTAGAATCTCAATTCGATCGATCCACAGGTCCTTCGGGAACTCCCCTGTGTGAACAGCACTAGGCACGAGCTCCTATCTGCCCAAGTGACCATAGCACTATGACCAAGGACCTAATCCAAAGTCGCTTGTCGTAACTTGCAACTCGCGAGTTCACGAGCCGAAGCATTCGACTCCTCCTTCTCCAATCTCTCTTGTGCATCTCTAACTATTCCAAAATGAGATCGAAATTGATCTTTTACATGAGGGGCTCTTCGAGCTCTTTCCTCCAACCTACCTACCTTATTCAATTACATTGAATGGGATGTCTAGTCTAGAATTTGGATCTAGATCTCAGCCTTACAAACATTAAAGGCCTACCTACTCTAATGCCTACACAAAGGCACGACTTCATGACTCAACAACCTAAAACATTAAATTACATTCAATTTCAAAATTGAAGACGAGGGATGCGCCTCTCTTCAACCTTGAGTGCATGCGCTAACGCAGTTGGATGGCCGACGTGGAGAGATGTTCCTGCATCAAACCTTCACTTTCCCTCAAAGTGCGTGGATTTCTTCCATATGTCCTCCTAGAAAGGAAAACCAAGATTCACTTTGGGTCTTCAACCGGAGTCCACAGATTTTCACCACATGTCCTCCTTAATTGGAAAACTAAGATTCACTTCGGGTATTCACCTGGAGTCCATGGATTTTCACAACGTGTCCTCCTTAATCAAACAACTGAGATTCACTTTGGATCTCCGGGGTCCGAAAATCTAAATTCTAAATTTCTCTTCACTTTCTTTTTCCCGGAGAGATTTATCCAGAGCACACGATTGGTTGACACATGTCCTCCTACAGATTGATGTCCCCAACTACCTCGACTATTCAGAGTTTCAATGTTCAAGCACTAGCATGTCACATCACTTCATGTCTTTCAATTTGTGGGGGCATGTATCGGTAGTTTGGAGTAAACCACCTTTTGCCCCACAATTATTCTGACGCTGACATCTAACCCCTCAGTGAAACCGTGGTTTGGATTGTGGGACTGCCTTGGGGAATTAAATCCCGTGTAACTTGGTTCCCCTTAATGCCTCCTAGCCATCGATCTCTCTCCAAGCAATCTGATGGCTCTGACTTAACCTTTGCTTTGCTTTCATCGGATGAACCCTTGTTCAGCTACCCTCCAATCGAACAATCTTGGATCTCTCTTGATCCCATAGTGGCGATTTCTCCCAAATTCGAAGAGGATGGTCACGATCGTTCGAACCCTTACAAAGGATCTATGAAGTTCTAACTCCTTTGTAGATTCAAAAGCGCCATTCCTCTTGAGATTTTCAACTTCACGATCAAAATTTTATCTCAACCATGAGATGCTGACCAATAGACCCGGCCCATACCGACTCGATGTTTCAACCCAAAAATATGATACCAATCTGTAACATACCCGACCACCCAGAGGTCGGGTTATGCCAGTTAAACAGGTTGCAACACACCCAACCACCCATAGTCTAGGTACGCTATAGTCCCAAGACTCAGTTCTATGATCTCTAATTCGAAGGCAAAGGGTTTCTCAACAATGTTAGGAGCATGCACACCACATGCTTAATTCAATATCCATGCCACATCATAAAAGAGATAAAGAACGTGCCATGCACAAAAAATAACCAGTATACAGGCACATTAGAATACATATCTCAGAGATAATTAAATACACAACATAATACGTTAAATAGAAAACACATAGAGCACTTATCTTTGCAATAAAACGTTCACCAAGTGGCTGCAGACCAAGGACGTTCCTCCCAACCATAGACGTTGATGTTCATTTATGCTTAACAACGAGTAAGTAACATCTCAGTTCTAACCCTTATAAACTATAATGTATTATGTAAATATGAGTTAGGCTGGTGAGCCGGTAAAGTTGAAAAAGGGATAGAGTGCCTAGGAAATGTAACACTTCCTATACATTAATAAAATACATCATTGGTTGCAAGACCGACAAGGACAAAAGAGATAAGGGGCTATGATTCCATGAGAGAGGGGGCTTGAGGGGCCAAGTCTTGTTATTATTATTTTATTTACCCATATTTTATTTTATGGAGAGGATGGGGTTACATGAGCTTCTCGGGAGGGAGGTCATGTGGCTCTTGTCTTCATGTAATTATTTAAACATCCCTTGGGGGATTTTTTGCAGTCGTTCTTCCCTTGATTCGTCCTCTTCTCATTGGTTCACTTGTTCTTCTTCCTCTTCAGTCACTACTGTGAGTTCGTGTGCTCTTGGGCTAAGCATGGAAATGAATGGAAGGAAGAGCAGAGCCATCGTTGAATGGTTGTAATGATTTACTGATCATTCCAGGAGGGAATGGATGCCTATGTGCATGAACAGGATGGAAGTTCAGATGTAACTATCCATAGCTGAGATTCCTTGGAATTTCTAGTAGGGATATTTCCTGACTAGTAACACTGGAGCCCTACAAAGAAATGGAACAACCTCAGGGACTACATGGCAGAGAAAGGTGTTCATTTCTTGGGGTTTTGTAGGCTGAGGGTGAAAGAGAGTTGGAAATTAGGATTGTTGTGAGGTTGGGAAACCTGAGAGATACTTATCCAATTACTGTGTATTTATAGTTGGCCTAGGACCTGTCCTTATGGATTCATAGCCCTGGCTTGGGGGTGACCTGCTGTTGAGCATAAATGAACAATAACGTGTATGGTTGGGAGGAATGTCCTTGGTCTGCAGCCATTTGGTGAACATTTACTTGCAAATATAAGTGATCTCTATGTTTTCTATCTAATGTATTCTTATGTGTATTTAATCATCTCTGAGATATGTATTCTAATATGCCTGTCTGCTGGTTTTTTGTTGTGCATGGAACATTGTTTATCTATTTTATGTTGTGGCATGGATCCTTTCTTACACATGTGGTGTGCATGCTCCTAAGATTGATGAGAAACCATTTTCCTTCAAATTAGAGATCAAAGAACTGAGTCTTGGGACTGCAGCGTGCCTAGCCTCTGGGTGGTTGGGTGTGTTGCAGCCTGTTTATGTGGCGTAGGCCAACCTCTGGGTGGTTGGGTGTTTTACAGATTGGTATCAGAGCCAGATAAGGTAGCTCGACCTGGGTGTATTTTATTAATGTAAAGATAAGACTTATCTGGCCCATTAGGTAGCAGTGCACTGGGGGTCATATCGATGGAATTTTTGACCTAATAGTCCATAGCTACCCCAATAGCTTATGATAATATGTCTTTGTATTCTTCCACGACCTTATCCACTTTCTTCTGCTGCATGGAGAGGTTTTCCATAGAGGCTATTGACATGGCTGCAACCTTTCTCTCACTCTGAGAGAGAATCACGAAGAAGAAAAACTTCATGGTATGAGACATGACCTTCCTTCATTGCTTGGCAAAGATCAAGGAAATGACACTAGGTGGGAATACCTCGGGTATCCTCTATAATTTATTTTTCAAAGTAATAATAACAATGTGAGGCCTAGACTCATATACAACATGATGTTTCCATAAATAAGGTTGGCCCAAAATAACATCACAAACTTCAAGGGGAGAAATATCACACATTACCTCATCCTTGAATGGTGACACTGTTGGTTGATGTGAATATCACTTCCTTGGTGGAGCCATCCGATGGTGTAGGGTTACAGGTGTGGTTATTTCAATAGGGCTAGTTTCTTGATGACCTCCACTAAGATGAGGTTATTCTGGATACCACTAGAAATGATGAAATGCAGTGGATTTCCTTTCACCTGCATCTATGAATGAAAGAGGAACTTACCTTCCACTTTCTCATTAGGTTCACTGTGTTAGATCTTGGTGGTAGAAATGGTGCCATTGGCTTCCACGTCAGTGATTCATAGGATTTCACCTTAGCCACCAATGAATTATTTGAGCAGAAGTCAACATTGTTATGCCAGGGGATCTTATGGAAGTCACACCACTTCTTGGTATATTTTTTCATCTTTCCATTGTATTTCTTTACTTGCGGCTTAGACTAGTTGTCCCGAGGCTTCCAATATTTTATTTGTCCTTTTTTTTAGGGTTGGGGATGCCCTTGCCCTGCTTCTACTGTGAGGGATTTCCAGACCCAAAATGTCGCGTCGTTTTTTCAATCTTTTGCTCGATTTTGATGGCATATCGATAGGTCGTACCCAAGGAAAAGATGTCCAAAAACTCCATTTATGTATGGATGTATATATGCATCCCATCACTGTACTTGAGCACCAGATGTCACTTAGAATCTTTGATACCCATCTTGGTGCACAAGGTATGTAATACATTGGTGAACTCTTGCACCATTTGGTCTCTTTCCTACCGCAGTGTGGTCAGTCTTGTATACAAGTTGTCATAAATTCCAACAGGGTGGTATTGTTGCTTAATAACATCCCTAAAGGAACCCCAAGTGGGCACAAATACAAATAATGTGGATCACTATATTTACTTTTTCTCACAAAAATTCTCCCACCAATCATTGACATGGGGGATGGCCTTGAGGAGAAAAAATGTAATCTTTTCTCTATTGGAAAAGTTGTGGACATAAAATACCCTTCTATAAGGTTTAACCATTTATCTATGGCATCTGGATCTATTTGACCTTCAAATATAGGAATATAAAAATTGATCTGTATCTTGAACGGGGAAATATCTCTTCTTGAGGTAGATGTGTCTCTTGTCGACAATCATTAAAGGATTTGTGAAAATTTGTCCATCATCTCGTTCATTTGTCACTCAAGGGATTCCTCAAGAATGTTTTTGAAAGGCTCTCTTGTCCCGTCATCTTTCTTTTCTCATTCCATGGAAAGTCTCTTGGGAATCCGGTAGTAGTTTTCCTCAATAGAAGCAAGCTCGATACCCAACTCTCTATACGCCGACCTCATCTGGGACATGCACTAAAAAATGATAAGGAGAAAACCACTCTAATACCATTGATCCATATTTATGAGCAGAATGAAATGAAAAAATAGATTTATAATATTAACATAGAGACATAGTGAATAGTAATAGAGATACAATAAAACTTGACTTCTATTCAATAAAAAATATGTTGAAACTGTAAAATGTAGACTGAAACAAGATTGCTAGAATGGTGGTAGGTTGTCTCTAAGAAGAGATGTGATGGCTATGCTCATTTGCAAGAATATGTGTGCAATGAGGCTCTCAAATCCTTTTTACAATAAATATGAGTGCCAAAACTCTAGACATCCAAAAACCTAACCCTAGGAGATGAAGCACCAAAAGTCATGTGGGCCTCATTGGGGTAAGTTGGTACATCAACTTCCGAGGGTCGTAACTTTTGCATACGATTTTTTTTAGGCGCACGATAGCTCGTTGGAAAAGTGTGCCCGACGACTACATATTACTCCATCCAAATTCGACTCTGTCTACAATTTAACTGTGGTGAGCCCTAAAAACGTTGTTTAGTGCCTCAAAACGGCCCCAGAAGTTCAGGACTCGAAAACTAGGAAAAAAATGCCAAACTGAGAAACTTCAAAGATGAGACAGCTCGAATAGGTGGGTGGCCACTGATATCCATCCATATCAACTTAGGATGATTACATTTTAAGGAGAAAAACATGTATATTTTTTTTCCTAGATTCTATATTCAAGTGGAAATATTTATCTAAGTTGCATGCTTCACCTACAAGTCATTTTTGAATTTATGAAAACATATAATAGAGTCAAAGAACTCCTCTATATGGAATTTTTTAAAGTTTGTTGCTCATAAATTTTTCTTTGAGTTCCATATATGTCAATGTAGTAAAGGGGAAACTATCAAATTTCCTATTTTTCCTTATCTCCTACCCATTCCAAATAATCATTAGGAGGAATTTTCAATGAATTTAATTATAGGAAACCCAAAGTTAGAAGAGAAAAATGGTTTCATTGTAGTTTTGGATTAGATTACCAAATATGATTTTTTTAAATAGTTCAACCAACTACGAAAGGTATCCAATTTGTATATGTTTTAGTTGAGTATATTCATGGACTTTATGGTTTCTCAAAGGTGATTGCCTTTGATAAGAATTGAACATTGACTAGTAACTTAATGAAAGCTTTATTTAACATTCATGGCAAACAAATATATATATGAACTTAGAAAATCGTCCATAAATAGATGGGCGAATTGAGGTTGTGAACAAGTACCTTGATGTCTTCCTTCATTGCTTCACTACCAATAAACCACCCCAATGTATTATATGGCTACATTTGGCCAAATGTTTGTATCACACTTCATACCATACCTTCTCTAAGATAACCCCATTTGAATAATGTTATGGACATCATCCATGAAGCCTTGACACTTTAGTTTCGAGAAACTCTAGTGCATATCTAGAAGATTCACAATACCTTGTAAATTCTCCAAGACAATTAGTATGTTTTTACAAAACTGATTGAAGTAGAAAGTATATAAAAATAATTTAGAATGACATTATACAATTGGTGATTGGGCTTAAATTTTCCTTCAACCTTACCAAAACTTGTCCATGAATAAAAGGTCTAACAAAATTTCTCATAATAGTTTGTTGGATCGTACAAAATTATGAAAAAAATTAGGGAGACTAAATATTCATTATATTTATCTACAGCTTCACATATTCACAATATATTCCATGTAATGTTTCTAAATTTTTTTATTAGGTAACACATTCTAATTCAAAAAACATTGCGACAATTAGATAAAATCAAAAGTCATTATAAACCTCGTATTAGTTTTATAAAATTGGACTTGATAGCTACATCACATATACATCACTAATCTAATCAAATGGAATGATATTCCTTCTAATGATACCACATTGAAAGCATCATATTTTATTCAATAGTATCCATCATTATCAAAGATTTGTTGTCAAACATTTTTCTTATAAGAAAGAATGTTATGTACATACCCACACAATTACTCTCCTTTTATCTTTATCTAGTGGTATCTCTATCTTCCACTCTCTTCCACTCTTTTACCATGACATATAACAACCACACTAATTTTCATACACCCACTATGTTTTTCTTTCCTTCTTTACTTGACTCTTTAAATAATAAATATGTCAACACATTAAACAATTTCTCAATCAAATGGCATAATTTATCTTGATAAAAGATAATATTTTTATAATTTTATACATGAGACCATATAAGGAATATATTTTCATGTTGGGAGATTGGAACAGTTGATAGAGTTGGCACCCAGTAGAAGTTTTATATCCATCCCCACTTGGAGTTCCAGTTCCAGTAGGATATATAGTTCTAGATCCCTAGCACTAGTGAAAGCACCAGTTGGAGCACCAGTTTAACGATAAGGACACCATCTTTATCAAGTGCCATAATTAATTTTATTTAAATTCCTTTGGAGACCCTGTAAGATATGGTCAATGATGTGAATGTGAATGTATGACTAGATTGGACTTGTTTTTTTATTAGAAGTATGTGAGCCCTCATGCTACTAGCAAGATAGAGGATCATATAAAAAGGAATATTGTAAAGTAAAGGTAAGCAAATTATGGATATACATAGTATGTTTTATAGTATCAATTGTGAAACTTTTTAGTATAGTTGATAAAGGGATAATTTGATAATGTTAGAGTCTACTAAATCTATGCATTGACCCACTCTATAGGTTTCAATAGATGATTATGCAAAATTATTTTCTACTCCTTGTTGGGATGATATCAATATTGGAGATCACCTTTTCCATTAGTTTTTTCAAGGATTTAATATGCATTTGCATGTTGGAGTGAAATGTTCTTTTTTCAATGAATAAATACAATCCCTTTCACCGAAAATCTAAAACAAGGAAAGATGATTATCCCATAACACATGCATATAAATCATTGGAAACCACAAATTAATGTTCCTATTGGGATACAAGGTATTATGGTTACCTCCAATGGTTCAAGAAAATTATGAATGAAGTGGTCAAGCTTGATCAAAAGGTAAAACATTTACTATTCCTAATTTTTGGCACATCATTGTTTAACTTAGGTGTCATCACTAAGGGTGTCTATTTGTATCCATCCCATTTGGGTAGTACATAGGAGAACAATAATGGAATCCATGAATATCTTAATATTATCAAATGCCTCTTTTCACTTAGGAATTTGTCTTAATTAAAATATTTCTACTTTTATATTAATGTTTGACATTTAGTTTAGATGCATTGCAATTTATTCGAGTGTTCTTGTATCACTATATATTAGGGACATTTTTGATATGATGAATAACCTCTCTATTTATGGATGTTGTTCCCTACAATAGTAGGGCGGTCTCCAACTTCAAACTAATAATCTTAAGTATGCACGACATTTTTTTATTTGTATGTGTATGTTTGTATTTTGTGATGATATTAGATGAAGTACCCACTTAATATTTCTAAATTTTAAAAGTTCATACTAGAAATTCCTATTACTCTATAATTGTATTGTTTTATTATGACTAAAATTTCATGTTTTAATTTGTGAGATATAATAACTAATCTATTAAATTTTTTTTTATGTGATTAGTGATTTGAAATTTTGGATTTGTAGTCAATGGTAATTGTAATATTGAATACATAATTTTTAATCTTTTATAAATATAAATTAACTTTTTATATAGATTATTTGATCAATATTATTAGCATTTTATTAGTATCTATCTAAATATATCCTATAATTATGAGTTTGATTACAAGTTATAATCATTTTTCCAATTTTTACATTTTATTAAATGTTTTTATATTTTTTCTATTAAATTTATTTTATGAATATATTATTCTTTACTTTTTTATATTTAAAATTATTTTGTAATTAATCTAAACCAAATATAATTATCTTAATATATTTGCAATCTTTTATCATGTTTATCATTCTCATACTCAGCATAGCATAGATCCATAGAGTGGTTGG
Organism: Picea sitchensis; assembly: GCA_010110895.2. Lineage (NCBI taxonomy): Eukaryota > Viridiplantae > Streptophyta > Pinopsida > Pinales > Pinaceae > Picea > Picea sitchensis. Next base: position 54,224 of record SNQJ01S0033788.1, read on the forward strand.
AAATACATGAATATAGTGTATACAGCAAGTAATCATGAAGAACCCATAAATGTCGCTTTTCATAAAATTGATAATTGCATGAGGTTTTCCCATCCAAGTATAATGGTCAATGCAATTTCCAAGGCCTATATGAATCTATTGTATAAAGCAAGTGAACATAACGAAACCCATAAATGTCACTTCTCATAAAGTGGATACTAATAGATGTCCCATGTCATAAAATTGATAATTTGAATAATAAAACACTTCAACGTTATCTTAATTTCAATAATGTTCAGCAAATAATTGACCTAATTTCACTCATTTATATAAGGAAAAAGAGTCTAAACCGCACACCGGACTTGTTTAAACTAGTACCGGACTTGTTTAAACTAGTACGAGCACGATTTATAAAACATATGTTTATAGAATGACATTAGCGCACCACATCAATCATACATAGTCCAATAAAAAAGGAAGCAGGCAAAGTCGGTATTTGATTAAATATGTTAGGGTTATCTAAATGCCCGAGTTACTTCGTCCACGACAGCTGTTTGTTCGTTGTTAGGAATACGAGTAGTGACAAGCTTTTCATAAAGTTCTCGAATAATTAAGGAGAAAGTGACTTAAATGTTATCTGTGAAAGTATAGATTCCATTAACGTCCCAGTCAAGCACA
>SNQJ01S0033788.1:71358-104971 GCA_010110895.2 Picea sitchensis
ATGTAAGTGTGTGTTTTTATAATATACGAGATTAATTTTGTATGTGCTAAGGTATACTTACTCTACCTATTTTTAAATACATATGAATGAGTCCTTACGAGATTATATATCTATTAGTGTTTTCAAGTAGGAAGAGCTGTCGGTTATTGTTTTCGAAAAGGAATACTTCATTGCCATATTTATGATTGCGAACATTCATATTTCGACGTCATCAGTTTGACATTTTAGAAAATATACATTTTGCGTCGGCTTCTATGCGCCATGATCATATGTTAACTGACTTAATTTTTTTGCCTTGTACTGTCTACATTGCTAGAGGTTGGTGCTTCAATATTTTGATCAAAGCATTATTCATCATAAATATTAACTGATTTATCAGCTATAATGCTTCCTCTGATGCAGAACAGTTATTCCATTCCATTAAAAATGCCTCTTCGTCATTATGCAGTAATAACTATAGTCATTTTCCATAGGGATGACCCGTTATTTACATTGTTCCTTATTTCAACTGCAACTGTTTTTGTTTTGGATTAAATAATGGGATCGAAATTCACTAAAGACAACCCCCAACTTCAGATTAGAGTTCAGGAACAGGTATTCTTGTTCAAATTTAATTATGGCGTGCTCACTGTTTTGAGTAATAAAGTAACTTTATTTAAGAATACCATCTTTTCTTACCATTGCAAACATAATCTGCCAAATAAAGAATCAATTATTCACTATGATTCTTTACAATGGAAAATAAAGGACGAATTAGCCACCATGATCGTTAACAATGGAAGCAAGAAAAACTTCAACTATATGGCCTTCCTCAATAGGCTACAACTTTCTATAGCCGAGACCAGACACCTTATAAGTTAGGCTAGGTCAAACAAAACCGCCCTTATCTTCTGGTTAACAATCGTTGTGCTGTAACGTTTTCCATAGGACCCTTCCAGGACAGCTTAGATTATGACGTTTCTTACTCCTTGAAACTCGGTATCAGTAGCAATGAGAAGGACAAAACCTTTCAGCTTACTTTTGTTTTCATTACTCTTCTCTGCCTAGTTACCCCTCAATAGGTTACTCTACGCAAATGTCTAATCATAAGGCACCACTGCCTCATAAACTAACTAAAGAGACATATGGATTAGTTGAAATGATGAGATAAATGTCTTTCTTATAAGTTTATATAGCTAGTCAAGTCAAAACCCTATTCTAAAAATGCACATTATTCAAACCTAGAAAGATAAGGCACGTCTTCTTACAAAAACTAGTTAAAGAGACAAATGGATTAATCTTATTAATGAGGCAAAGCCCTTTCTTATAGGTTTACATAGTTCTTCAAGTCAAAAACCTATTCTAAACACTTATTCTAAGGATCTTTCTCAAAACTGAAAAACTTTAAAGAGATGTTATAACTAACTACGGAACTGATACAACAATATTTAAACTAATGAGTACACGAAGCCCTTAAAAGATTGTGTCCCCAAGGGAGGAGAAACCCTCGTGAGCATTGAGTTGAGGATCTCCTTGTTCCATATCAATTTCTCTCAATTTAGATCGAAAGCATCTTATGTCCTCCAAACTCCAAAACACGACAATAGGTTGAGAAAGGACAATCATATATAAATTTCCAAGTTAAGTGTTGAGAAACATATAGGAGGTGAATTAAGCCAGAGATACAAGCAATGTAGAGTAGCAATGCATATTTGCAATTGAAACAATAAGCTCTCTAAGTGCCTAGTATAAGGATCATAGAAACACTAAAGAAGATATATGGATGGGATCTCATGTAGTACCTGATAATGAGAGTTGAATAGTGAAGTGTGTTAAAAATCACTTCTTGAGAAAGAATTTATGTGAGGTATTGAGGGATTGTGATGAAGTGGTGATATTTTATATATAGATAACTAGTTATAGTACAAACTACATAGTTAAGTAATAAAATAACAATCTAGGCTAAGCTAAAAGGAACATCTTGCTATGCTAAGAGAGTAATTTTTCCCATTGTTTGTTATTTATATATGCCAATGCTAAAAAAATGTGAAACCATAGCATGAATGGAGATGTTGGATCAAAAGTGCTACAATAGTGGCTCAAACTAATAATGTGACACCCCATGTTGAATTCAAAATATCATATGTGCAAGGTGTACAAGAACGAATCTAAGAGGTACATGTGTGATGTGTAGGTTGAATTTCATATTGAGTTGTTTTGATTAACATTGTTGCTATTTATTTGTAGGGGTGTGGTGTGGATCCATAAAATGCTCATTATCAATTTGTGTGTGATATCTATGGTGTGTGTTGTATTCTGGAGGTGTGATACATAGGCTTCATGGAATGTCATTTCACTATAGAGGGGATAACCTGGGATATCTAAGTGTAGATAACTTGTAGGAGGAAGAGAGTGTTGGGAAAATGTAGATAATATGGAAATGTGTATGAATTGTATTATTACCGAAAATTACCTATATTTCTATCCAATAATTGTGTTTTGTGCATAGGATGTTGGCATGTGCAATGCCCCATATGATCCATTTATTTTTCCATGTGAACTATGTGCATAACATATTGTAACTTCCCTTAAATATATCATATCAGAAGGTAAAATAGATACTCTTTCAAAGGGATGAGAGGATCCATAAGAAAAAGTCATGTCACAAATACCATATAAATGTTGTAGAATAATAGTAGAGATCACAAAAATGACACAAGATTTACTAGAAGATGTGAATTACTTGAGTTACAAATGAACCAAACTGGCACCTTATTTATACTAAAATGGCCTCCCCAATAGACACCACTTTTCACTTTTCACATTATGAATACTAACCATAGTTACAAAATTCAACACTCCCTCTTAACTAGGGAGATATTCATAACAACCAACTAAATGTACTCAAGTTGACAAAAACAAAATCTATCTATTAAAAGCTCATATAAAAAAATATATCATCATCATCATCATCTGCAACATCTACAACAACTTGTCATATGACACATCATATGATAATCAAATCTTTGGGCCATACTTCATTTGAGTAATCATGCATGAATCTTGAATGAGTTAGGTGCTAAAAATTGCGCACTCAACTTAGTGTCCTATAGTCATCACACACTCAACTAAGTGTCCTGTGACTACAAGGACCATTCTTCCTGATGAGGTCACCATCTATTCCACTTGATGAATTACATTCCTTCTAGATGTTTAAATTCACGCCATGGGATACAATGAGCATTCTTCTAATCAGGTCACTACATGTGCCATAGAAGAATGTCGTCCCTGGACCTCTTTCTTTAATCAGGTCACCATATGTGCCATAGAGAAAATGTTAGTCATGTACCAACCTCCCTAATCAAGCCACCATTTGTTCCATAGAGGGAGGACCATTCATATTTATCAAGTCACCATCTATGCCACACGATAATATCATTCCTCGACCATTTTCTGTAGAAAACGTCAGTCCATGATACATAAGTAATCTGTCCATTTTGTACCATTCTCCACAGGGAGAATTTCAGGCTAGAAGCACACTGACTATCCACAACTCAAGAATATGGACACTATCTTTCAACCAAGGGAGTAATCTCTAGAAGCCCCAGCTTGTCCCTGAAATGTACAAACTTCCCTTTCGACAAGGGCTTCGTCAGAATATATGTTATATGCTCATCAATTGATATGTATTGGAGATTCACTTCTCCCTTATGGAATCTATCATGGAAGTAGTATTACTTGATCTCAATGTGCTTTGACTTGTTATGGAAAACAAGATTCTCTAAAAGATTCACACAACTTTTATTATCACAATATGTCACGGTTGAATCCAACATCTAGTCAAATAGTCCAAAACCATCTTACGAAGCCATATTTCATCCATATAAGCATCACAATCTCCAAAATACTCTTCCCCAACAGTTTTGAGTGTGACATAATTGTGTTTCCTACTAGCCCAAGATATAATAACAGAGCCCAAACTGAAACATACACCAGAAGTAATCTCTCTATCACTTGCAATCCCTACCCAATCAAAATATTTATATACCTGCAGTTGTACATCACTATTTGATACATATATTAAACCATAATTTAACATTCCACACAAATTTCTCAAAATGTGCTTTGTGGTTATCCAATGCTCATGTCTCGATTCCACCTTGAACTGGCTCAACATGTTTACAATGAAGCAAATGTCTGGCATGGTATTAACCAAAATACATCAATGATCCAATCAATTTTCGGTATGTGGAGGGGTCTACGAGATCAAAATCAGAGTCTCTCAACTTCTTCAGGTTTTTCACCATGGGAGTTTCCATGGATTTGCAATTCATCATCCCAAACTTCTAAAGGATCTTCACAAAATACTTTCCTTAACATAGGAAGATTTCATGAGGCTTCTACCATACTTATAGTCTCAAATAATAGTGGATGAAAACAAGATACTTCATGTCAAATTCAAAGTTTAGCTCCCTCTTACACTAAATAGTGAGAGGCTCTGCACCAAGCTCTTGGATCTTGCTTGAGTCCATACAAGGATTTCTTTAATATGAAAACATGGGAATCTCTCTGGTGCACGTCAAAACCTTGAGGTTTCTCTATGTACACATCTTCTTCAATCACTCCATTGAGAAAAGTTTTCTTCACATCCATCTAATGTAGATTCCATCCCATGGAAGCGGTAAGAGAGATAATGGATGTGATAGAAGTGTATCTAGCAAAAAGAGAAAACATCTCATCATAGTCGTCTCCATGTTTCTGGGAGAACCCTCTATCCATGAGCCTTTCATTGTATTTATCAATACATCCATCTACTACATGTCTAATCTTGTAAATCCACTTTTAAGTTACCACATACTTGTTTTCATGTCTAGGAAAAACTTCCCATACATCGTTCTTCATGATGGATTGATATTATTCCATTAGGGCTTCCGTCGATTCTTGTATCACAAAGCTCAATCTTCAAGATCATCACCTGACCAACATTCTTGACTGTAAATATATTGGTTAGGGACTCATACATTTTCTTTGACATATCCATATTTGATATGTAAGGAATGAAATGGTCTCTAATAGAGTCTACAATGATACTAATGTAATTGATGTCATTTTCCTTGAACTTTTCCTTTTCCACTTTATTCTAAGGTTCCTTTTCTTTTCTGCATTATTTTATGGTTCCACAATATTTCGTTTTGCAATGTCCAAAATGGTTTTCTTGGAAATGTTAAGATCAATCCTTGTCTTCCATGCTATGAAGTTAGAATCTCCTTCTAGTTGGTTTTCTGATTTCATAGTGTAAATAATTGTTATAGAATTTCAAGAGAAGAAAGGTTTCTCGAAGATAGGTATTCTTATATGGTGAGCTTTGGGTCTCTTCTTTACCGACGCTCTAGTTTCTCCTAGGGTAATAAGGTAATTATAGTGACATGAGAATTTGTAGGTGGTGAAGGTGAGGTAAAACAGAGAGACCAAGAGGGACATTTATGCAAACTAATTTGTTGAGAGGTAGTACATAAGTTTGAAAAAAAAAATCATGTTTAAAGAGTTATATAATAATTATTTTAAATGTTGTATAAGGCATTATGTTTCTATTGATAGGGGATTCAGAGGAGAAATTATGAGCAGTCAATGGAAGAGATGTTTCATAGTTAATTATGTCATGGAATGGTTTGACGGAAAAAGTTATTGCACATCAATCGTTAATGAGAATATGAGGGTTGTCTTGTTGAACCCAAATCTGTTGATAAGATGAGGGGTGTGGGCTAGTGGGAAGATGTAGGAAATTGATAAAAAGTATGAGAGATTTGTTTATTTAGTTTCCACATCATTTGTTAATGAGAATATGAGGGCCATATTCTTGAACCCAACTATGTTGATAAGGTGAGTGGTGTGGGGTAGTGGGAAGTTGTAGGAAATTGATAAAAGTATGATAGATTTGTTTATTTAGTTTCTATTGTTTAGGATCATAGTAACTAATTGGTCCTTTATTTGAAAATTCTGAGTCAAAAGAAAGGCTACCCATGCAAGAGAATCAATGTTTTTCATCAAGAGTAAGGAAGGATCAATGGTAGGATGGATGAGAAAAGAAACAATTTCAAGAGAGGGAGAAGTTTTAGGGGAGCAAGGAGTAATGACAAAGCTATTAGTTTTCTCAACAAAAAATAATGTTTTGGAAGTGGCTTGTAATTTTAAGAATTGTTAGGCTTTTGTGATAATGGAACCCCCATTGATGGTGGAATGATTTATCCTTAGAAGTTATATGGTTTTGTGATAATGGAAAGCTCATGGATGGTGGAAAGAGTTATTCTTAGAAGTTGTAGGGACATGTGAATTATGCACTAGAGGACAAGGGTTTGGGGAAGTGAATGTGTTACAGCTAGAGGAGTGCAAGGGTTAGGGTTATAGTTATGAAAAGGTTTGAATTAGGGTCTCCTATAAAATTCTATTTTCTACTTTTGTATAGAGAAAGGATTGGCCTAGTGTGGTACTCTCAAATAGAGCTACTTCATTGTAAGAGTACTAGAATTGAATTTGAGCAAAAGATCCTATTTAATATCTATTATCCTCAATTGGAAATGGAGCTTAGTGAATACCTCCATATGACACCTTTACGTAGACCTTAAATAACTTTGAGGATAAAAATCCCTTTTCAAGGCTTGGCATGAGACATCCCAGGTAGTTATGTAGGTAGGAGTGTTGTTGGTTTCTTGTTATTCATTTAAATCCACGTATACCTCATAAATTATTTTGCGAGACTACCACCAAGATTATGAAAGTTCCTCTAAATGGTTACCTAGAAGGAGGAATTTCTCTTCAGTCATCAATCGATAAGTATGGAAATAGGTTCTGATGTTTCATATCCATGAATCCAAATTATATCCATGTATATGGCCACCACAATTAGGTAATCATATTATAGTGTCCAACTGAAAGGTGGAGTTGTAAAATATTGCTTGCTCTTTGAGGAATTTAGTTGCAACATTGGCCAACCACTGGAACACACTTTTGAAACTATTGGAGAGGCAATGTCCAAATAATATGCATGAAATTTCAAAGTAGGAAAGATGTGCGCAACAAAAGAAGAAGAAGGAAAACAATGTAGGCTTGGGAGTGCAAATCTTAGGCACATTTAGGAGTACAGTGCACAGAAAGAACATACAAAGCAAAGGAATAAAGTAGAGAAATAAAGAAAAGGAATAAATAAGAGGAATAAATAAAAGGAATAAAGAACAGAAGAAAGAAAGAGAATAAAGAGAGCGAAAGGGAAGGATGATATCCCTACGTGCTAAACATATAATGATGCGCAAAATAAGGAAGAACAACAGACATATCACAAAAGTAGCATGCATACGTAAAAACAAGTAAATCACCTTGAACAACAATGTAGGGTTTTAATCCCTATAATTTATGAATAAATATGTAATGGGTTGGGAGATTAGGGGTTCTATTGAATATGAGAGTGATAGAGGGTTCTTCTCGAGCGGTATTGTGGAGTTTGTTCCAAGATGTTGAGAGTTCATTTCAGTAAGTAGAGTAATATAATAGGTTGAAAAGGAAAGAGTCTATGTCTGAATGTTAAGAAGATGATGCAGAGAGAGAGAGAAGATGGCACTGTAGATTAGCTAGGTTAGATGAAGGAAAATATAGCATAATGTATTTTGTAAGTGCAGTGCGCAAGCCTGAGACAATTGCATAAAGAATAATAAAGAAGCCAGATGTTGTGGAAGTATCCCAAAGATGGGTGAACCACGTAAACTATTGTGTTTACTTATCATTTATGTGATTGATCATGGATACTTTCTTGGTGCATGTTATACTAGATTTATCTTATGTGTGATCATTGTGCAATAAGTTATGAGTGTCAAAGTATTTGGATTATGTCACAATATGAATTATAATGATAATACATAATTGAATTCACTAGGTAGCCTAAGGAGTTAAAATATAGAATAATGCGCAAAAAACATATAAGTGAGAATGACAAGGATGATCACCTCCCATTCCATCACTATTGCAGAAACTTGGTACGTGCAGCCCCAATAGATCCCTTGGGTGAGAATTTACTTGCATGCATGTGATGCTGAAAGGGCCAGTGTCTGCAGGGTTTTTGTTGGTCAAGCTAATTCAAACCTAGGGTATTATCACTGCTCGCATGCGATCAAATGGTTTCGTTGTTGGGACCAATAATATATGATTGAGGGAATGTTTTGGAGGCCAACTAAGAAATAGATATCAAAATGGCTAGAAGGGAAGGAATGAGAGTTTTCTTGAAAATAGAATAGAAACCCTCGAATGAGAAATGAACAATGGATGCAAATGTATGTGTATACAAAACTGCATGAAATTTTATTAGGTGAATTTCCAATTATTTTGACTGAGTGGATGGAAAGACTAGTGGAAAATACTAGAAGGTACCAAACCATGACACCAAGGACTTGGACTGCTGATATGGTAAGAAAATTGAATTTTGTAATTAATGAATTTTTTGTGAAGTGGATTTCTGGTTAGATAGGATATTAAGAGGATATACTACAAAATTTGCAGTATATTGTACCCGGTCATAAAGTGTTTCAGAAAGGGACTTTTTCAAAGGTCGACGAGGAAGGTTCATGAAATCATTGGGCATGTGGATCAAGATGTTATTGTGTTAAAATTGCATGATGACCATGGAGTTTGACTTCTAGCAGGATCACACCGCATAGGGTAACTAGGGGATGACAAGAGGACAATCTAAGGACACGAGTGAATGAAGGAAGTGATGTAGAAATAATGTGATGAAGGACAAGAACCAAGGAAGGTATACCATAGGAAGAAGAAAATTTTGGATAACTGCACAGAAGAAGAAGGTACAAGAGGAAAAATATTGGGGATGAGAAAGGGGAGTCACGTCGTGAGCCAGAGGGGAGAGGACCTTATGCAATAGTCCAAATCATGGATATACCACATATAACAGGAGAGGAAAAGGAGTTTTGGTCCAATCCTATAATATAAGAACCATTAAGTCCTATGCAGACTTGATCCTGTGTCAAATCCATGACCCCATGTGCATCACCACAATCTAAGATAATAGTTGAATACTTATCAAAAGATCTTATAGTTAGAAAGAAAGGACAAAGTAGTAGTAATCAGAGAAGTGGGAGTAGTGCGTAGAGTTAGATCCAACCAACATCACCAAGAAGAGGAACTACAAAAAGAAACATGGTAGGGGTAGACAACATCGTCAGACTGCTTGAGTTCCAGGGGGTTGGGTCAGAGGACCTAGAACACCGTGTATTTTTCTACGAGACAATTTATCCTACTAAGAACATCTAGGATGAGGTTGTGAAGATTGCGCACTTGGAAACAACATTTAGATTCTGTGCATTAGTCTGGTACATGAAGCTGTAGAGTACCATGCCTACAAGACAAGCCAGGACTTTGGTAGAGATAAGACAAGAATTGTTTAAAGAGTTGAAGAAGCCAAAGTCTAAGTCACAGTATATTACAAAGATGAAGGAAATTAAACAGGTGCATATTGAATCAGTCTAGGATTATGAAAAACATTTTAAGAATCTGATGGGTAGACTAACTTTCTAGGTCTCTAATAAAAAACATAAAGAATGGTTTATTGCATGACTTCTACCACACATTCGGAGGTCGTTGATTCAATAGAAGTATGCATTAGAACCCGAGGATTTGGAAATTGAAATGAAATTGAAATCATCCCCTGTGGAAGACAGTGGAGGGATGACACAAGTTCAGGTGCAGTTGGTTGCAATGACAATTCAACTAGTAGAACTTACAAAAGGGAAGGAGAAATGAGAACAAGTATGGTGTACCAAGTATACGACTAAAGGCCATCACAAGGACAAATACCGAGCATTCGCACATTATTTGGAAACTGGAGCACTAAATCTATTACCAAGAGGGGGGTATTGTGAGAAATGTATGAAATGGGGACATCATCCAATTGAGTGTCCATTACTAAAGAAGTATCAGAGTACAACAAAGAACTTATTTTGAAATTTTTGCAAGTCAGTCGGGCATGAAGAGAAGGATTGCCATGCACTCAATTGGACGAGGGAGCGCACTACATATATGTACAATATTTAGGAGTAGAATGTTATGAAAAAAGGAGGTGGTCCATAATATAATAATCATAAAGGCTTTATTCGAGAGAACATAGGAAATTTTTGTAGAGGTCGAGGCAAAGGAAATTTTGGTAGAGGATGAAGAGGACCAATAATATGTTACAATTGTAATCAACCATGACACTTAGTCCGCGACTAGCTGAATATGTGTACAACTTGCACATATTGTAGAGAACTAGACGATGCAACAAAATATTGTTCTTAACTAGTTGCAAAATTGCAAGAAAGGGGAAATCAAAACCATAATCCAAATTGGAATGTGCATAATATATCAGCTGAAAAATACAACGAAGAATATAGAATAACATTTTTTATGTGCAGAGGAGATAGAATAGGGGTTGATGTGACGAATGGAGGGAAGCAACTGAGCAATGGGTAGGGAATTCAGCAAGACCGATGCCAACCTTTAATCCTCAAAATGAAAATGAGATATAGCAGAGGGAGAGAGAAGAGGTAGTTCGACAGTATTGGGGAGCATCAACATTATTTGTTCTGTAGGTCCATGATTGTGGTGAGATAGAGAATCCAAATGGGAAGGTAAGCACTCTAACAGAATTACTAATAAGTTATATAGAGATAATGAAAGATGAAATTATGTTGAATGCACGATCTCAAATGATTAATCATTGCATGCAAGGAATGTAAACTCAGATCTCACATAGGGTGGTGAATAAGGTACTCCGCAAAAAGAGGACCAATGAGGAATTCATATTTAATGTGAAAATTGTGGAATATGATGTGGATATTGTTATCTTTGACTTGGGCTCTGATGTGAATGTATTACCAAATAATACTTGGGAGATGATGGGAAAACCCAAGTTGGTATGGTTTCTTGTTCATTTAAGACTCACAAATCTACACAAGAGATTTTTGATTGGTCGATTGACAAGAGTACCTGTGAACATAGATGGAGTACATAGTATGGCATACTTTAAAGTTATTCAGATCGTGGGCGATAGTCAACCATATCCAAAATTGATGGGACTCGATTGGGATTTCCTAATAGGAAGATCATTAATCTAAAGAGGAGAGAGATCATATTTGAAGTCGGATATTTCAGGGTTACTACACCATTGGACCCAGCTAAAGGAAAGAGATACATAGAGCCAACAAGAGGAAATGGCATTGACAATTTGTATAACATGACTACAAGGATGGATGATTATGTTAAAGCCACTACCTATGGTGCGCTAAGTTAGAGAAGTATCATTTTGTGTGCATCAGATTATGAGGAAGGTATGGAGCATTGGCAGCATAGGATGAATGAAGTATCAACTAGACAATGTTCACGCATAACCCAAGGATTGCACTCGAATGGAATAAAATTATGTGATCCAGCCAAGTATGATGGATTGAATGATATAATATTGTTTGTAAATTCATTTGAGTTGCAGGTACCTGAACAACAAAGGATAGTGGCACTATATGTTTTCTTGAAAGAGACTCCATCAAGATGGTGGGTTTCACATAAGGAGTGTGTGGAAGGCTGGTCGTGGTGTAGAAGGATAATGAAAGTGATAATTGGTACCAAGGTAAAGAATATTGCACCAAAGTATACATGGGAGAGTGACCTGATAGGGAACGTTGAGCATTGCAAAGTCTTATGGTGTTCAGTCCCACAGTCAAAATGAATGAACAAATTTATACATACACTATACTCAATTCCGAATAACTAGTAGGATGAGTTGAAGTAGGATGAGTTGACTTAGAGGTTCAAGGTAAACTTTACATTTTCACATGAATCCCCATTCATGGATGAAATGTTATAGGCTCTTCAAACAAAAATCTTTTCACAAGAATGGTTAATAGAGGTGGTACCATTTTGTGATGGGAACGGAGGTACTATGATTGTCCATGATTTATTGGAGTGTTACAATGTTGCTAATGTAGAATATGACGAAGAAGATCATAGGAATGTGAAAGTTCCTAAAAAAAGGAGAACAAATAGTAGAAGGGCCATATCTTGAGTCTGTCGCATACACACAACTAATAAAGATGCAAAAGGTAAACATTAGGATGACATAGAATCCAAATTTTGTGTTGATATGGGATTACTATGGTGAGGAGACATTAGATAAGATTGAAAACTTGTTGTGCAGATATAAATACCTATTCCCAACTACATTTTCAAAGATGAAGGGGATAGTTGGGGACTTGGGCAAGATGAAGATTCCTTTTAAAACCAGTGCTAAGATAGTGCAATAGAGACCTTAAAGATTAAATATGAAGTACAAAGAGAAGGTTAAAGAAGAAATAGAAAAAATGTTGGATGCAAGGATCATTGAACCCATGGTAGAATCAGAGTGGATAAGTCCAATGGTAGTGCAAGGCAATAAGACATTAGGAATCAAGATTTCCGTGAATTTGAGGAAGTTGAATGATGCATGTTTACAATATCCATTCCCAACACCATTCATAGATGAGGTACTGGAGAACATAGGAGGTAAAGAGACTTATTAATTCATAGATGGATTCTCGGGGTACCATCAGATAAAAAATGTGTAGCAGGACCGCTACAAGACTACTTTCACGACAGAGTGGGGAAGTTATAATTATACAATAATTCCCTTTCTATTGAATAATTCCCTACATTTTTTTCAAAATTTGTGGTTGCATCATTTAAGGCATGTATTCATAACTTCCTTGAAGTATACTTAGACAACTGGAATTGGTATAGTGTACTGAAGGATCACATAGAAGTACTGTGGCTAATGTTGGATAGGTGTAGACAGTGTCATATTTAACTGAATTTGAAGAAGTTTATTTTTTGTGCACCGTTTGGAATTTTTTTGGGCCATGTAGTCTGTAAGCAAGGATTACTAGTGGATCTAACCAATATTGCAGTAATTCTGGATTAAGAATGAACTACATTAGTTAGAAAATTGAGGGAAACCCTGGGTCACACGGGATATTATATGAATATGATCAAAGGCTATCCACAGATCACAACACCGATGGAAACGTTATTGAAGAATGAAGTGAAGTTCCAATGGAATGAGGACTGTTAGCAAAGTTTGGACACCTTAAAGGAAAAACTAGTGATCACGTAGATTTTGATCTTTCGAGATTGGCACAAGGAGTTCCATGTTTATGTAGATGCATCATCCACAGCGTTGGTCGTAGTACTATCTCAACATGGGGAGGGATACATAGATCACGCAATTGATTTTGCAAGAAGGAAGTTTTCCATAGCAGAGAAAAATTACACCACTACAGAATGGGAAGGATTGAAAATTGTGTATCTGATACAAAAGTTTAGGAATTACTTATTGATGTCTCATTTTCAAATTTATACAGACCATTGTGCACTAAAATACTTTGTGAACAAGACAATGTTGGGGGGGAGAATATGCAGATGGATACGATTGTTTTAGGAATACGATTTTGAGGTTGTGGTGAAACCAGGGAAGTTGAATGTAGGACCATATCATCTATCGCACATATTATCAAGAGAAGAGGTAGGAAATTTTGATGACAATTTACCAGATGCACAACTATTGACAGTTAAAATGGTGGATGATTACTTCATAGACATCATGCATCTTGTCTTTACATAAATGGCCCCATAAGACATGACAATTATGTAGAAGAAACAACTATTAGTTAAAGCAATAGACTATCATATCATTGTAGGAAATTTTAATAAGCTAGGTGCAGATGGAATCTTGAGACAATTTATGTTGGAGCACGAAAGTCCTATGATACTCACAGAATCACATGAAGGGATTGTAGGAGGACACTATGTAGGAAAAGTGATTGCAAAAAATATTTTGTGTCCAGGGCTCTCTTGGCCCAAACTTTACAAAGATGCTAAGGAATACTTCCAATCATGTGTTATATTGAAAAGAGTGGGAAATCCATCCAGGAGGAATGAAATTCCTTTAAATCCATAGGTTACATTAAAAACATTTGATAAATGGGCCACAGACTTTGTGGGGCCAATCAAACCACTAGCAAGAATATTAGGGGGAAGGTACATAATCACTGTAATAGAGTATTTGAAAACATGGACATGAGAAGCAATAGTCTAAGATTGCACCGTAGACACTGTTGCATGATTTCTATTTGAGAATGTAGTCACATGATTTGAATGCCCATGCATATTACTCAGTGATCAAGGAACATACTTCCTGAATAAAAAAGTTGCATCGTTGACTAAGGAGTCTCAAATCATCATCGAAAGAGTACCCCGTATCATCCTCAGGCCAATGGGACAAAGAAATACTGTAATGAAATTATGAAGAATTCCTTGACAAATATCGTTAATGTAGGGAGATATGATTGTGACTTAAGAGTTCCTATAGTTTTATGGGCCTATAGGACTACCAAAAAATTGTTGACATGGAAGACACCTTTTAGGTTGGTCTACGGGAAAGAAGTAGTGACGCCAATGGATTTTACTCTACCTATCCTATGCATTACAATGCTCCCCGATCTTTCAGAATTTGGCGCAATAGAGGAGAGAATTTCACAATTAGTACAACTTGAGGAAGATCAGTTTGTCACAGGTTTCCATCAACAAGTTCAAAAGGAAAGAGAAAATGCATGGCATGACAAACACATTAGAAAAAAAAGGTTTTAAGTGGGATACTTAGTATTAATCTATGATAGTAAGTTTATGCCACATCCAGGGAAGTTAATAATGCACTATCTAGGACCATATGCAATTCAGCACACAAAGAAGGAAAACATCATGCAATTGGAGACCCTCATTGGAGAAGTACTTGGAGGAATGGTGAATGGGAGTTGGTTGAAGCTGTATAGAGATGACCGACCATCTATGCAGTAATATGGGATGCACCAAAACACAAGTATCATAGTAATTGTAATGTAGTAGGCAGGTAAAACACAAAAAACCATATAAAAAGTAGATACATGAAGAAAAACATATAAAAAGTAGATATAGAAAAAGAAAAAGATTATAGAGTACAAAGGCATAAGAAATTGTCAAGATGGAAGGATTGTCATTCTATCAGGATGGAACTGTGCCAATTAAGACAAATAACTCATGGTAGAAAAATACCATAAAGTAAACATACGTGGAAGAAAGGATAATTGTGTCGTATGGCACTGACAAGACCGTTAAAGAAAGTAAATAAAGGAAATGATGGCTACAAAGAGGTAATGACAGTCATAAAGATGCCGTATAATATTAAATGGTAAAAGTCGTCAGAAATCACGATTGAATGGCAGTACGAGGAAAACATTACATGATGGATTTGGTAAAAAAGTTGCATTTATGTAACCATTCATCAACCCCGTTGGCAGATGGGAAAAGTTAGTTAAGGTGCGAAAGGACGTGAACAAGTGGAAAGGAGGCACAAAAGCAATTAAGGATCACCAAGCATGAATTACTGTTTTTATGAGATGCGTGCAAGAGAGAGCGAACTAGAGACAACTAGAGACAACTCAAAGATGAACTACAGCTACACCAAAACAACCACAAAGAAAGTAAAGAAACCTGGTTCACAAAATAATGGCCCCGCTGAAAGTTGGAGCACCATCAACAACAACAAAAAAGGAATCAAAACAACCACCAGTGGATGAAAAAACACCTGGAGCTTTGGCTCTGCAAGAAACCTTTCACAGGGACTATATACCACCACGGAAAGAAAATGCACCTCATGTTAAATTCCTTACAGATGGAAAATACCTGGCGTAAGTGTTGAAGGAGACATGCTAGGAAAGGTTTCCACACTCAATTTTTTGGATCATGATATCATAGACGAACAAAATTTCCCTGAGCAAACAAGTGAAAAAAAATTGTGCACCAATAGTGTTCCAGGAATAGGAGCAATATTGCTTGAAACAAAGATGTTGGAAACTAGACTGGAGAAGTCAACGATATTCAACCTACTATAGGTTGCACACTTTGGATGTAGCCTAGAAATAAATGCATGTGTCAAGCTATTACTAAGTTTTATCCATGGAGGAACATTATGTCTTGCACCACCAGTGTCGATTGATATCAAATTAATTGCACAAATCATAGGGGTACGAAGAGCAGGAGAGGATCCAACCACATCGTTGAAGAAAAAATCAGGGGAGAAATCCGAGTTAGAAGCCATGAAGGAGAAGTTTCACACCTTCAGGGGAAAAAGGGGGTTGGATGTCACGAACATCAACGAAGAAGGTGTCTAGTTTGCAATGCAGGTGTTGGCCTACAAATTTTTGGGGAAGTTTCTCAAGGACGAAGTTGCTGCTGTAGTAATCGCAGGTGAAACAAAATGCACGGAGGGGGTCCAAATGAATTGGGCCACATTATTAGTGAATAATTTTTTCACAAACTGCATAGAGGCCCAAGAAAAAGGAACAAAGTTTCATTATTCTTGGATTCTTATTCTGATTGCAATGATAGGATGGAAGGAACCAAGTTATTACCAACATATGAGAACAATTGGTAGAGGTAATGTAGTTTTGGTATGCCAACTTATGGAATACACAAAAAAATAGGAGACATGCAGATAACAATGCTATATTTTATGTATACTTTGAAGCAATTAGGTACATCACAGAACATACACGGTGCATCACAACTCAGACAGTATAAACCTATTGGGATATTGTGTGATTCAAACTAGGGATGCATCATATGTATGTGAAAGCAAAAAGGGACCCTGCATGCCAATGGTTTCCTACCAACTACAAGTTAACATTAGAGGATGTCTATCTCATAATGAATGATTAGTAAGATGAGTGGAAAACCCCAACAGAACAAATATGAAACCTGAAAGAAGATGAAGAAGAGAGGAAGGATTAAGAAGAACTGGACAAGGGGCATGGGAATGACACGAAAAATGGTGCACGAAATACGCCAGGACCATCAGCAGGAGAAGAATAGTCAACAATCCCTACAATAAGAGTAAAAAGAAAAGACAAGGGGAAGGAGATAGTAGGAGGTGCGTGTAAAAATACCAAAGCACACAAGGTACCCCCAGTCTATAATCTTACCAATGACAACATGAACCAAATTTAATACCAACTATGGGATGCCAAAGAGGAAGTCATTGAGGTAGCTACAAGGAAACAAGAAGAACAACATGATAAGGTGCAAGATCAGTTGGTAACATTGCAACAACTCTTGGAAGTAACCTAAATGCCACAAGAGGGAAAATCGTGGGGAGGAGCATCCGTAATTCTAGTCAAGGAAGCTGAGGTTGCTAATCCATTATTGAGCAAGCTAGAAGTTGGGTGTAGAACGTTACAAATCAAGATATACACAGTCGATTTCCCAATGCCTGAACTTCAATAAAAAATGAAGACACTGAGCCACTTGAACATATTGGTGTCACAGATTCCTATACACATATTTTAAATCTTGCAAATAGGTATTTTTAATGATATTAGTCTTTGTGCAGATGAGGAAAACCAGGAAAGGACCAAAGAAATGGATGAAAGGTCTCAATTGCAGCAACAATATGAAACTACTTTACAACAAAAGATAAAAGTAGATGGGAAATTGGAAGGAGTTAGGAAGGAAAACAATGAGGTCTAGGAAAGGTCCAAGAAAGATTTAAAAGAGAAGGATGAAGCCAAGATAATGGTGTAGAAGACACAACCGATCATCCATAAGTTGTACAAGGAAATTCTGGAAATACCGATAGTAGTGGAGGCTACTATGGAGGAGAGGGTCTTGAAAATTGGTGAAGTCATCAAATGATTCTGCATGAAAATAGAGGATCTACAATTTTCCAGTACACCGAGAACATCATCGGGCGAACGAGTAGGAAGAGGGATATGCACAATGACAGACATATCCACCATCAATAAAGTGTATGAAGAATGTGAAAAAAATTGCGAGGAAAGCACGCAAATATGGACAGACCTCGTAGAGGATCTTGGGATGAAAGTCATGGAAGAAAAATTAAGGGATGCATAGGAAAAATCACATAAATATTTATAAATCATAAACGCCCTTCCACCGACTGAAAGAATGAAGGCTATTTTGGCATAGAGGAAATCATACATAGAGGTTGAAAAGATGTGAGATCAAAAACATATCATCCAAAAGGGCTCAAGACTAGTGCAAGAAGAATCATTGAGGGTGATAGCAGGATTGTCTACTACACAGGGAAAGGTGAACCAAATAGTGCATGAAACAAAATAAAATATTACATCCCTAACTGCATAAGGTGCAAGAGAGATCGTCGAAACAAAGAAAACCATAGTAGCTAAGGATGCCTCCCAAAAGTTAATGGAAGCATGGAGGAGTATGAAATAGGTTTTAATGGCTCAATATGAGCCACATGTGAGTATTGGGGGCATGTTGATCCAGAATCAGATCCAGAAGCCTGACAGGGCTTAAAAATGCTCAAAAATGAAAGTGCTCGGAATTCAATGAAACCAACGCCATTGCGTCTGGCTCGTCTTCCTGATTCCAACCATATATTTACTTCGTCAAATAGGCTATGTATGCAAAAGATATCGCATTCTATCTGAAAACCCAAATAGGCAAAAAAAGGGGATGATTGTACAGTCCATACAGTCCTTACAGTGCCACGTGACATGTTGACAGTACAGGCCGTATGGCCGTACATATGACGTGGCAACTCCTGGAGGTGACACATGGCAGATGATGTGGCATACGACAGACAATTGGACCAATCTATGGGTGACATGTGTCACCACTGTAAGGGTGACACGTGTCACAGGATGACGTCAGCAACTGACTGGGTAGGTACGGTGGCAGGGTACGTTGACCATCCGGCATTTGACGCATGGAAGACACGTGGACCGTTTGGAATTTGACACGTGGCAGCCATCTATTGGTTGTTGAGGTGCTATGTAGCCCAGTCATGGGTTGCCATGTGGCACCCTGTGGTTGGTTCGTGGTTTTGTATAAAATTTATATGGCTTCACCAAGGTCGAACCCCAGACCTATTCTCTAGGCAATGGACCGGCAGGACCAGGCTAACCACCCAGGCCACATTTGTTCTTATTATGTATATGATAAAGAATATATTTGAATTAAAATTAAGGTTTCATCGGCGGGGGAAAGGGTCCAGGCTTAGCCCCAGCCCATGGTTCAACAAACATTACGATATGACCACGACCGCGGAGGTTAAACGGTCAGTGCCAAGGTATAAGCCCATGGTTCTGGGCCTAACTGCATGGAACTCAGACCTTTACCACACAGAGCGCGGGATTGTGGTGGATAGGGCCTGGTCCCTGGTTCACGGGTGGTCCCATGTGACCCGGGAATTTAATGAAAACAGGGCATGGGGGTTATGGGTTAGCCCGAGATCCTATGAACCACCACTGATGACCAGGAGCTAGGGACAGGGGGGACAACACAGAGCCAGTGGAGCGCCCGGCCACATGGCTGCCTCCCACATGACCAGGGGCACGCATTTTTGGGGCTGCGCCCTAATTTTATTCAGAAGTGGGTTTTTTTGTTATGTTTTAGGATTTTTAAAAGATTATATGCCTGTTTTAATGGATTTTCTCCAGTTTTGGGAGATATTGGGCATTTTTGGAGCCCAAATTTTGGGAGGAAGTTGGGGATGGATAACCAACTTCAGATCTATATAAACTAGGCCTATTTGAGGCCATGGAGGGACAGTCAGAGCATATTTATGTTGAAGGGAAGCCAAGCCAAAGCCATTTTTATGCAGGGAAGCTATTGAGGAGCAGACACTTGCGGACCATTTCTGGGAGCTCCGGACATCCGTTTTGCATGCCGTTTTCTTTGCAGGGTTCTAGATATCTGGAAGAACATGAAAAGATCACTCTTGTAGCCAATTGACACTGTTGTGATGTACTTTTGAGCTTTTGAACAGAAATAAAGAAGCCTCCCCCACAGAGACAAAGGCCTGAAGACGTAGGCAAAGTTGTGCCGAACTCCGTTAACAATTCTCGTGTTATGGTTTGTTGTCTATTATTTCATTTCAGATCTGCATATGTGTATATGGCTATCATAATTCCTCTCTTTTCCTCATTCTTTCATTAAGCTTCTCAATTGGATAATTAACGCATGCAAAATTAAAACTCAACCATGGTCATTAAAAGATCCTACAGATCACATGTTGGATAGGCAATGTGAAAATAGTGTGCATGGAATTCCTAAGAAGGGAATATGTGTGAAACATAATAAGAAGAAGGAAAATGAGATAGAATAGAGAGTGCACAACTCATGCACATTCAAGTGTACAGTGCATAGGTAGAACATACAAAGAAAAGGAATAAAGTAGAGGAATGAATCAAATAAATAAAACAAAGGAATAAAGAAAAGGACTAAAGAAGGTGAAAATGAAGGATGACAACCCAATGTGCTAAATATAGAATGATGCGCAAAATAAGGATGAGTAGCAGACAGAGGAAAAAAGTACCATGCAGATGGAAAAGCAGGTAAAGCAATTTGAACAACAAGTCAACTTGAGTTATCATGAATTGTAATAGGGTTTTGGAATGAAAAAAATAGGGTTTTAAGCCCTAAAATTCATGTATAAATATGTAATGGTTTGGGACATAAGGGCTTCTATTGAAGACGAGAGTGATAGAGGGTTTTGCTGAAGAGGTAATGTGGAGTCTGTTCCAAGCTGTCAAGAGTTCGTATTAGTAAGGAGAGTGATAGAATAGGATGATAAGAAAATATTCTATGTTTGAATATTAAGGAGATGGTGCCGAGAGAGAGAAAGAGATAGGCTTGGACTACAGAGAAGCTAGGCTAGATGAAGGAAGAGATAGCATGATGTATGTTTGTAAGAGTAGTGTTCAAGACTCAGAAAATTGCATAAAGAATAATAAAGAAGTCAGTCATTGTAGACGTATCCCAAATTTAGGTGAACCACGTTAACTACTATGTTTACTTTTATTTTATGTGATTGATCATGGATACTTTCTTGGTACATGTTAGACTAGATTTATCTTATGTGTGATCATTTCAAAATAACTTATGAGTGTCATAGTATTTGGATTATGTTGCAATTTGAAGTATAATGATAATACATAATTGAATTCACTAAGTAGCCTAAGGAGAGAAAATATAGAATAACACACATAGAAAAAATAAGCCAGAATGACAAGGATGATCACCTCCCATTTCCTCACTATTGTAGAACCTTCGCTCCTACAACCCCAATGGATGCCTCAAGTGAGACTTCACTTGCATGCAGGTGATGCCAAAAGGGTCGGTTTCTGAAGGGTTTTTGTTTGTCAAGATAACTCAAACCTAGGGTCTTATCATCGTGCACACAACAACAGAAACTAGGCTCTGCATTCTTAAATGAATGAGTGGTGTGAAGAGTCATTGGGAGAGAGAAACATGTTTTGTAAGAGATGAAGAGAGGTGCAAAGTTATACCCTTGGATTATGGATGTAGTTAGGTTGAGTAGGGTCCCTAAAAGAAGGGTTTTCTAATATCTAATGAGTGTGATGCAACCCAAAAGAGAGGGTTCGGGGAGGAAGGAAGCCTCTAAAAACGTTAATAAGGGTGATGAAAAAGAAGAGAAATGTTTCGGGTGGGAGGTTGGCCTTTAGAAAAGCCTAAAGAATTAGGAAATATAGTCAAATGTTGAACCTGAAGACGAATTGGTGTACACTTAGGTGGAGTTAATGGAGAAGAGAAGTATTTGAAGAAGGTAGATGGTGTGGAGGAAAAATATCAAAGAATCCAAAAAACTAATATGTGTTAGCTAAGGAAGAGAAATATGACATATATGGTGGGAGGAAGGCTCGTTATTATCCTAATGTCTAAGAAAAAAGTACATCAAGATGTTACTTCTCTTATACAAAATGATAAGGCACATTTACCTGGAAGAAATAATTAAAGAGATAAAAGACTAAAAAGTTTTATCTAATATGAAATTAAAAAAGATATAACCATAAAAACCCATAAATTGGAATATATAAAAATAGATGGCTTAGTCTTATTAATGAGGAAATATCCTTCTTATAGTTTATATAGCTCACCAAGTCAAAAGACTATTCTAAAAAAGAAAATCACTTAAAAGTGGAAAATCAATATTATATGCACAACAATCCATTAATTAAAAGTTCCATTAATTAAAAGTTCTAAAGAGATACTCTAACTAACTATCCAACAAACACAACAATACATTAATTAATAAATGTAAGAATCCCCTAGACGGTTGCATCCCCAAGGGAGGAGTGACCGTATTTTTCCCTTTTAGTATCTAATTGGCTAAATTTTCCATTTTTTATTATAAATGTTTGCATAGATAGTAATGTAAGGTTATGTTATATGGCTCAGTCTTATAAAAATAGATGGCTTAGTCTTATTAATGAGGAAATATCCTTCTTATAGTTTATATAGTTCACCAAGTCAAAAGGCTATTCTAAAAAAGAAAATCACTTAAAAGTGGAAAATCAATATTATATGCACAACAATCCATTAATTAAAAGCTCTAAAGAGATACTCTAACTAACTATCCAACAAACACAACAATACATTAATTAATAAATGTAAGAATCCCCTAGACGGTTGCATCCCCAAGGGAGGAGTGACCGTATTTTTCCCTTTTAGTATCTAATTGGCTAAATTTTCCATTTTTTATTATAAATGTTTGCATAGATAGTAATGTAAGGTTATGTTATATGGCTCAGTCTTATAAAAATAGATGGCTTAGTCTTATTAATGAGGAAATATCCTTCTTATAGTTTATATAGTTCACCAAGTCAAAAGGCTATTCTAAAAAAGAAAATCACTTAAAAGTGGAAAATCAATATTATATGCACAACAATCCATTAATTAAAAGCTCTAAAGAGATACTCTAACTAACTATCCAACAAACACAACAATACATTAATTAATAAATGTAAGAATCCCCTAGACGGTTGCATCCCCAAGGGAGGAGTGACCGTATTTTTCCCTTTTAGTATCTAATTGGCTAAATTTTCCATTATAAATGTTTGCACAGATAGTAATGTAAGGTTATGTTATATGACAACAAAAAAATATATGTACATGAACACATTTAAAATATATAAGGAAGATAGATTTTTTAAGCCCAAATTTATGAAAAAGGATCAAACTTTTTAAAGTGCTATTCTTTTTAAAATACTTAATATGAAAAAGTTAATACTTGGAATTGAATGGAATGATAAAAAAATTTACACCTTAAAGAAAATGCATCGGGTCGAGACATCCCGAGGCCCATCGAAGTGAACCTCTATCCCAGGGGTCGTCTACCCTTCTAGCCTTGTCACAACGGGCCAATATGAGCATCCCTACCCCCTGTCGGTTTTGAACCTGTGACCTCCCCGGAGATAACACATGTTCTTAACCATTGGGCCCACTCAGGTGCTCTTATATCTTTGTAGATTTTACTAGTCAAATCGCTAAGTAGAGGGGGGTCCCTTGTCCCACAAACAAGGGTATCTCATACACCAATTTGGTGTGCTGGCTTGACCGTGACCTTAAAAATAGATTATTATTATTATTATTATCTTAATAAAATATAGATATTGTATAAAATGTATTTAAAAACTATCCTATTTATATATAAATATAAGTATTATTATATAAAATATAAAATAAAAAAATATTGTTAAAATACAAATAAAAATATTTTAAAAATTATCAAAATTTTGTTTTTAAATATATCTACATATAAATATAAATATATATCAACTAAGGATATATATTGCTAAAGTCTAGAGAGTTATATATACCTTAAATCTCTTTTGRATTTGAACATGTGATTTTAAAGGMGGAAACAYATGTTMTTTTAGGYCCACTCRGGTTATGTCTGTATAGTTGATATTGRAATGTCACTCAATGATGAGCATGGARGGTTATATGTATAGYTGATATTGGAATGTCACTTGTCAACTCCATGTTGAGTATGGAAGGATATATATAGCTGATATTGAAATGCCACATGTRAACTCCATGTTRAACATGGAAARAATTAAACATCTCCCTYARACTTGCYAATAAATTTTATTTCTATAATATTAARTATGTATTTARAAATACAATTTAAATAATAAAAAATTGTGACTTCAACAAAATTTATATAGCAAAAGGTAGAAAATTTCAAAATGTAAATTAKKTAGAAAATTTCAAAATGTAAATTRYTTAGAAAATGYCAATTTGATCGCCATATTTATTGTAATGTATTAAACCTCAAAATGGTTGATATGTTTGAACATTTAAAAAAAAACTAAATTTAAAATAAAGATAATTATATCATTGATCAAAATGACTATCTTCTCCAATTTTCTATGTTTTATGACCATAGATCCACCGAATTTTACTTTGTTATGCTAATTAGTGAAATTAAAAATATGTTGGAGACATGTTACCGTAGAGAGCGGAATCGACCACGTGCTCTGATCGGGACATCACGTGCTCTGATCGGGACATCTCTGTATTTGCGCGTTAAATCATGGCGAGTAGAATCCGAGCTCCATCAAGGATTTAATAGATCTGTCTAACAATTAACACAGAAGTCACTCAATTTCAGATATCTAAAATTAATTACGTCGAAAGGTGTACATCTATTGATAATAGGCAGATTTAATAGGGGTTTAGTGTTTAATAAGTTTTTTATGGACAATATTAAATACGGCTGGAATATTCTTAGTAGTCATACAAAATAAATGGTTATGTGTTTACTTTTTTACATTTACCTAATCATATTTAAAAATTAATTTGATAGCTAACTGATTGCCACGTAAGTGATTACCAGAAATTAAAATATTAACACCAGATAAATGAAGTTCAACCATTTATTTGTTAATCAATAATAAAATTTAATATATTCTTTTAAGGATTCTTTTCATCTTATCAATCTTTCCCCGTTCATCAACAGCTATTTAACTGCTGTGGTAGTTAACATCTCAGCTATTTAACTGCTGTGGTAGTTAACGTCTCAATAAAGTACAAGATAGTTTTCTAGAATATCTGGTTTGCCTTGGGAACATGATAACACATTATTACTCTTTTTCTTTTTTTTCGATTATTCGGATAACAGGTTATTAATACTTTTTCGATGACTACGGATTCCATATGCAGAAGATAAAAATTTTAAAATTTTATCTTATCGGCAATTATAATATCTATAATTTTACAGAAGAAATTCCACAAAACTGACGATTGACAGTTTATTATTAATTAAAAAAAAATGGGACTATTTGACCTTCCATTATTTTCGTCAAACGGAGAGGAGAAAATGTTTACGCCGTATCCTACACCAAAAACACCCACTCCGTCAATGTTATCTGTATATTCTTTCAAATTAAGAGAATTTTTTAGATAAAATTATATTAATGAATATGCCTGATAGTAAGAACAACTCAGATCTATCTTAATTTTCCCTTCAATTTTTTTTTTAATTTCTCATTTATCAATAAAAATTTATTATATTTTTAAATTTATTTATATTTTATGAAACTAATAATGAATATTCTAATTTGAAACATCAATAAAAATTTGAATGAAATTACATTATTAAAATTTTAAAATTATAGTTTTTCATAAACAATTATATAAATAAAGATTAAAAATACAAAAGTATAAATTATAAGAAAAACTAAATTTTTTAATTTATTTATATTTTATGAAACTAATAACGAATATTCTAATTTGAAATATGAATAAAAATATTCGAATAAAATTAGACAATTAAAATTAAAAAATTCTAGGTTTCTATAAACAAATAGATAATTAAAAAACCAGAAATAGAAAAGTATAAGTTATAAGAAAAACTAACAATTATATAATTAAAAACTAAAAATATAAAAGTGCAAGTTATAAGAAAAGCTAAAAAGTACAAGTATAAAAACACAAAAGTACCAAGTTATAAGAAAAATGGTTTCCTCATATTAAAAAATATAAAATCTTAAGCTATGTTTTTTAATATTTTAAATAAAATTATATAATAATTATTTTTTAATTATATCATTGTTAATAAAAAATAATAATTTTGTATATTTTTAGTTTTTAATTATATAATTGTTTATAAAAAATTATAATTATACTTATCCGAATTTCATTTCAATTTTATTATTATAAAATTGAAATGAAATTCAGATAATTAGAATTATAATTTTTCATAAACAATTATATAATTAAAAACCAACATTACAAAAAAAATATATATATATTTTTTATAAAAAATGATAGAATTAAAAACTGAAAATAGTAAATTATAAGTTACCATACAATTGGTTTTCTCATTAAAAAATATGAAATTGTAATTATAATTTTACGTAAAGAATGATATAATTAAGCATTAAACATACGAAAAGTATAAGTTATAAGAAGAATCGTTTTGTAATATAATAAAAAATATAAGATATTAAGTTATATTTTTTTAAGATTTTAAATAAAATTATATAATAATATTTAAAATTTTCAATAAATATAAAATATAAAGTTTTATCTTTTAAAGATTTTTAAAAAAATTATAAAATTTTATTTTACTTTTTCTTTAAATATATTATAAAATTTCAAAAGCATTACAAATATAATTATATAAGTTCAAAAACATTACTTATAAATATAATTATATAATTTCAAAAACATTACTTATAAGAAAAATGGGTTTTTATATAAAAAATAAAAATAAATATAAAAAATTAAAAAAATATAAAATCTCAATGTGTAGTTTTTCATAATTTTAATAAAATTATATAATATTTTTTTCAATTTTGTTAAATATATAGAAATTTAAATAACCTAATATTAATAAAAAATTGAATGAACTTTTTTTTAATTGAAGATAGTATTTTAGATAAATTAGATAAATTGTATAAAAATAAATGAAATTGAAAAAATTAAGTAATTTAAATTCGGAATTTTTTAAAGAGTGGAAAATTTACTTTTCTATTTTTTTAATATCTCTTTTAAACATAGAATTAAAATAATCTATATTAATATAAAAAATACATTATAAATATGAAATTATCATTTTATTAAATTAAAATGTAAACTTATCACATTTATATTGCAATATTTATGTACATTAACATAATGTGTTTACCCCGGGCAACATGTGCACACAAGACACAGAGAGGTCAACTGGCCAGCTAGTCAGCCAGTTGGCACTCACAGGTACCAACACGTCCCATCCCCCTCTAGGCATTTCACCTCGCAATTTAAATCTCAATGCTACCACCATGCTGAACCTTCACGCCAGGAGCCCGTCGCACGAGTTGGAGAACTTGCAAGAGGAAAGCACGCATGGAGAGACGTATGTCACCTCAGCGATCACCTCTCCATCCCAGACCAGGAGCCCTCATAGCCGAACTTAGGAGATTTTTCACTCTAACAGCTCCCGACGCTTTCCCTCCTCCNACAGGTTCATGTTGGTCTTCAATCTTTGCACATCCACCCTCCCAATGACAACATCCCTTATGCCACGCCTGAGAGGCAAGTCCAGGAGAGGCACAACCTTGTATGCAGCTAGGGGCAAGAAAATGCCAAACTCGGCCCACCTCTCGGACATTGAAATGTCGTGCGTTGCTCCCCCTCTAGTTCTTGACGCTCTCCTTGTCCTACCTCCTATTTTGGGTCATGCTCTGGCAGAGAAGCAACTTGAATCCACCCAAGAACTCTCGCCTCTTTCAAATGAGTATGGCTATCGAGTTGAATGGTTCGATGCCCTTGGGAACTTCCTGGGCTTTGCACCACCCCCAACCTCGCCTCCTCCATTGAGACCACCACCTCCCACCCTCAACCTTCTGCGCTACCTTTCTGAAGCCACCTCTGCAACCCAGACAGATTTCCCTTTTCGCTCCCCTTGCCACAACCATTCTAACCAGGAAGAAATTATTCAGGCTCTGAGCAATTTGGCCAAAGGACAACAGGATATCAAAACAACCCTCAGGGATTTGCAAGCATAGGATGAAGAACAAAGGAGCATAGTGGAAAAACTGTTACTCTTCCTCCAAGACCTCAGGCGAGTGACTGCAAAACGAGACAAGGGCAAGATGAATAATACCCAAGTCTTTGCAGGACCTTCCTATGGTCCAAGTCTCTGAAAATTTCTCCTTTTCTGGTCTTTTACTCCATGTTTTTTCAATTCATTAGGAAAAAGTATAGACAATTAGCTCTACTTAGACAGTTATCTATGCTTAGCTTAAATTTCAGACAACCCAGGGCCCTGTGCGACATAGTAGGTTTTCTCAGTACGACCACATATGTGTATGTTTGGACAAGTGGCATCAGTTTTTGAACAAGTGACATTATGTTTTTGAACCAGAGCCAACAGTGATTTCCCAGCTGGACATTGTTCACACTTAGAATATATAGTCTGTAAATTTTTAAAAAATACTCTAATACAATTACAAACTTACAAAAAAAAAAAAACATAATCTATGTTTAAAACAAAAATATAATAATATTTTTAAAGTTTTAAGGATATAATAAATATTTAAAATAATCTATATTAATATAAAATATATTATAAATATCAAATTAACATTTTATTTTTAAATAAAAACTTGTGAATGTTACTTTTCTAACCTTTTAACTCATCAAAAAACATTAGTGATATTATAATATTTCTTTTAGTGTTTTTTAAGCCCAAAAATATTAACATTTTATATGAGAAGGCTTAAAATAAAAAAATAACTCTATCCTTTAATAATATTTTATAAAGTTTTTTAATATTTTAATAATAAAAATATAAATAATAATCAAAATACATTCTTATTTGTCAAAAATTATCTACCAATAAAACAGTAATCTTGGATTTTGCTCATCATGAATTTATATAAAATTATTAATTATAACAGCTTCTTGTTATTGGAAAAGTAAACCTAGATTTTGTTCATCATAAATTTATATAGAATTATTATTTATAACAACTTCTTATTATTAGAATTATTAATTATAACAACTTCTTATTATTGAATTTTTTTTTAAAAACAAATGTCAGATAAAACACCTATCTAAACTTCTTGCTATTGAAAAAAAAGTTTAATAACAAATGTGAGGTAAAACACCTATCTACGATATTATGAAGTACACCGAATCAAAAGTAAGTTCTCACTTAAAAAAATAGAGAAATAAGAGAATAAAAGGGATAGAACGACCCTTAAGCTAATTGAAATCAGTTACTTAGCTTGATAACAAAGAAAAATGATCTGGAATTTCTCCGGATTGGTGTGATATTTTAAAAGGTTTCACCCTGAGGTATCATATTAATGTATGCTTTAATTTTTCATGTGTATATATATACATGTGTTTTGTGATAGTTTCAATGTTAAATAAAAAAAAACATCCAAATGACTCTGTGCACTTTTTTTTCATAGGAAATTTCTCTTTTATATTTATAAAAATATAAAAAGTCCTCTTACAAGTGTTCTTACAATATAGATCCTTTGATTTTGGGTTATTTTGGTATCATACAAAATTAACATTAAGTTTATAACTGAAAAAACTTATAATGTAGGAAACATCATTTATATAGCAAGAAGAGGGAAAAATTAAAAAATAGAGGTATTGTCCTTCATGCTTTGCTGCAAATTATGGTTAAAGAGAGCAACACACTTTATCTAGTCTTCAAAAACAATTAAAACATATTTATGTATAGAGTGGGCCCCTCATGACCATCCTCCCATTGGTTATAAGCTATGCTTCCAAGCAGATTTGTTAAAGCCACTTTAGATAATCTTTTTGCCTCTTGATTCTCTTCTTTGAATATGTGTGCAAAAGTTATATTCCTGAAATAAGTGAGAGTGTATTTAATCCTTTCCTTCCATATTTATAGTGCTATAAACTGGAGAGCTCCCTTTTGATTTAGCCACTCAATAACTATCTTAGAGTCCCCTAGAAAAAGTAAATATGGAATTGACAATCTTACAACCGAAATTAGAGAGGCGCAAGCACCCAAAAGTTCATCCCTAGTGTTTGTTCCTCGACCATGGCTTAGAGTCCACAAATTTGAAGTGTTACTATTAATCTTTATCATACCTCCATACCCACTTTGTTCACCAAATTGTTGTGCTGCCCCATCGAACCATCCAATGGCTCTATCTTCCGGAATATGCACATGTATAGTTCGAGGAAGAGAGTCTTTTGCCTTAAATCCATAGTTGCTTGCTGCACCAATACCTTTGAAAACTATCTTTTGTATTGAATATGAACATGACTCAAAGATTGTCAAGTTTCTTTCAAGCCAAATAAACCAGCATAAGAAGGTAGGAAAAGTAGGAAAATCAGAATTCTCCTTTGCCCAATTATCGAAGCATTCATTCACTGACAAACCATTCCATCCACTCATGAATTTTAATGTAATTTTTACCCTATTCCATACTGAAATAGTAAAAGGACAATTTAGAAAGACATGCTTACCAGACTCCCTCTTGCCCTTGCATAGGAAGCAAATCCCTGGCCCCACCCAACCTATTTTTTGTATATTTTTCCAGGTTAGAACTTTATTTTCCACTACCAACCATGCAACAAAATTAATTTTTAAAGGACAATCCTATTTCCACAGTTTTTTCCTCCACCCACCTACTTTAAATTTCCATAGTTTTGTCGCAACTGCATTGTAAACATTTTTGACAGTTAGTTGTTCTGAATTATCAGCTCCCGTCCATAATAAAACATTTGGACGATCCTGTAGGTGAATTCCTAAGCTTATCAAAATATTTATGTACTTTTCCCATTCAAATGCCAAGTCTCCCTTGAGCTCCAAAGATGTATAATCTAACTAGGTTGACCAAAGTGGTCCCTGCAATAGATCACAACACACTTGATATAGCAGGTGAACATTTTTTTTGTTCAGATTATCAACTAACTCTAAAGATAAAAAAGAGTCATTTCCCATTCCTAGGATGACATCTTTCCAAATAACTATAGAATGTCCTGAGCCTAGATTTCATGTCATCCAGTGTAATAGAAGTGGTAAAGAATTGATCAAGTTTTTCCAGGTCTGTGATCCATAAGTCGTAACCGCTGATGCGGATATTAACCAAGTAAGGACCGATTCATAAGGAAAGTATTTATCTTTTATCACTCGGTACCATATTACTTTCTTCCTAAATACTCTCCACAGAGTATTAGAAGCTAGAGCCCTGTAGAAGATGAATATTTTTCTAAACCTCCAACCTCCATAAAGTTTAGGCCTCGAGACAGAATCCCAATTACACAAATGATGGCTTCGAATTTTCTTGTTTCCAGACCACAGGAAGGAAAATGCCAACTGTCGAATCTTTTTGAGAACATACAATGGAATGTGCACTAAAGCCAACCAATAAAATGGTAGACTTTCCAATACTTCCTTTACTAAAACATATTGGCCTCCCAAAGATAGCATCGTGTTACACCGATGATTCATTCTAAGTTTAAACTTTTCAATGAGCTAACGCCAGTCCTCGTCTTTATAGCTACTTGGTTTTATGAAGCACCGAAAATATTTAAAGCCTCCTGATAGATCTTTGAAATCAAAATTAATAAAATATTTAACTCGTCAAGAGTTTCCTGTTGAACTCCAGTGTGAAGGAAGGTTGATTTTTGCACATTAATTCTCAGCCCCGATGCCCGATAGAAGATACTAATAATTTTATTGATATTGATCCATTTGGACATCTTGTCTTTTGACATAATAATCAAATTGTCCACGAAAAGTAGTGTAAAATATTTATGATTCAAGATACTTTTATCCCTTTCAACACCCCTTCTGCTTGACCTCTTTTTCACATTATACTAAGACCTCCCATCACGAGTATGATGAGGAAGGGAGATAAGCGACAACCCTGGTGAAGTCCTTTCTTACTCTGAAAGAATTTTGTTGCCTCCCCATTGACCAGGATTGCATAAACAGTGGAGGTTACACAACCCATTATCCATTTTTTTGTTTCTAGCCCAAAGCCACATTTAAGAAGGATTAGCCTCAAAAAGTCTCAGTTTATGCAGTCATATGCCTTCTTCAGATCTAGATTTAGTTTAATAGCTGGATTTTTTTTTTTTACTTTATGCTATGTAGGAACTCATGTTCCGTGCCAATAGCATCTAACATCTCCCTTCCCTTGAAGAATCCTAGTTGTTCCTCTGATAGCGCTCAAGAGAGAATAGGTCGAATTTTCTTTGCTATAATTTTTGCAATGATCTTGTAGCAAATATTGCACAGAGCGATTGGGTGGAAATCAGTGAAAGTAATGGGGCAATTAACTTTAGGAATCAATGCTATGAAATTTGAGTTGAGCTATTTTATTACTTTTCCTTTTAATCTAGACTCCTCCACAACATCGAGCAAATCCTGCTCGACCAACTCGAAGAAATGTAGAAAAAATTCTACAGTCCATCCATCAGGCCCAGGACTTTTATCCTTTGAAAATCCTTTCAAAACCTCTAGAATTTCCTCCCTTGAGTAGGGATTTTCTATATTTAAGACTTCCTCCTCCAACAATATTCTAGGAAATACCCTTACTGTAGCAACCTGATCACCAATATTATTTGTTCTTGTATCCTGATAGAAAGATTTAAAATATTTGGTAGCTTAATCCTTTATGGCCTCTTTATCTGAATGGATCCTTCCCTCTTCATCCTCAATCCCCCATATGTGTTTTTTATTTCTTATGAAGCTGGTGAATCGATGAAATAACTTTGTATTTTTGTCTCTGCTTGTGATCCAAATATCCCTACTCTTCCTCCGCCACCTCTCTTCCACCTATGTTCCCTTCTACCATTGGGTTGTTTAGTGAACAGTAATTTAACCTCTTCTCCTGAAATACATTATGCAGATATTGGTGGAATTTCTAGACTATCAAATCATAACTTCATGGTCCTACTTCGAAAGTTCAAATATCTTCTTGCTCCTGCATCTGGGTTCCACTATTGAGAATTAAATAGATACCAATAAAATATTTACACCATTTCCAATGTGTACACTATTTCCAATCCAACAACAGAAAGAGAACAAAATAACGAGCCATAGGCTAGTGCCTAATCTCCAAGCTTTTTGAACTAAAAAAATAAACAGTGTTATATACATACAAATAGTAGTAGTGGTCATGATTTCATAAAGTTATCACAAGATGAAAAATTGAATGTTTTAATTACCTTTTCTATTTATGATGGACTACTAACAAGACCAAAGGGACATTCCATTGGTGAACAACAATAGTATCGGTAACTACCTCTTAGATTTAAGAATTTGTATGTGCACGACATTTATCAAAACTTTTGAAAAGAAACATAAGGATCATTGTATAAATTTGTTTTTTTTTTGATAAATTGTTATTTTTGTCCATCAACATTTAGCAAGCAACAAAAGATGTTCACTTAAAAAAAAATATCAATGCAATTGTAATTTTATGCCAAATAACCACAGACCTTTCCAAATCATAATTTGTTTTTCCCTCTCATCCTTTACTTTTTAGCTAATGTTATTGCACGATGTGATCATCGATGGACATCATATTTTTACAACATGCAGAAGGACCACCTGGCTTTACAATTTTACATGATAAATCAACTATCTCAATATCATAATAGGATTGTATGTCATCCTTTTAATTTTCAGGAGTCATAAACATATTATATATATGTCATATATATTGACATATATACAAATTAGTTATATATA
>SNQJ01S0033788.1:115095-136422 GCA_010110895.2 Picea sitchensis
ATTATTTGATCCCATGGTGTTTTGGGAGTGATCGAATGCCTATGCAACTTGTGAGAGTTTATTCTTATTTTAGCAATGTTGAATTTATTCTTTGCACTTCTTAAAACTAAGAGATAATTTTTCCCTTCTAAACTATAAGGTTGACCAAATCTTTGTAGTAACTTAATTTCCTTTTATCCACTAACTATTTATCACACCACATACTCTCCTTAAATATAGAAGTGATAATATTTATAATATTATCGATATTATTCATGATGACTTATTCTTGTATTACCTAATTATTTAGCCAAGATTTGACATCTTTATGCCATACCCTCTTTAGTGGCTAGCGGTTTTGGATAGAGTTTCAAATAATTTTGGGTAGCCTCTTGTCATTTATGTTGTTTATATTGTTCTTGTACGTTAGGTATCTAATTGTGAAAATGCTCTCAATGGGGGAAAGGCTTGCTTCTATGAGAAGGATAGGATTGAGTGTATTTCCCTTAGTTTTGAGAGTATAATTTATAAAATTCTTTTGGATCTATTATATCTTTATGTAGGATATTTAGATCTACTGGAACACCAAACATCACATCCATATAAGATAATCAGAGTGATGAAAGTGTGAAAGGTGATTTTTTTTTTATCCCAAATCCAAAGGTCTGTCGATTTACAATTGTTTTTGAGACCATAATAAGCTTTCAACCCTTGATTTATCATTTTTTCAATGTTATAGTTCCAATTGAGCTTGTGGTGGATATAGATTCCATGATACTTGTATGAAGGAACTTCCTCCAAGCTATTGATGTCATAAAAAAAGTATCGTACGTGATACTTTTGGATTTAATTATTATAATCTTTGTTTTGTGAGTGTTCACAATCATGCCCATAATAGAGAAGAATTACTTGAGGATTATTAGTTACTTACCTACCTCATAGGGAATCTTTTCCATAAGAACAATATCATCATCATAAATAAGGAGGATTATGACTATACTAGTGAGAGTTGGGCCAACAAAGTCTTCATTGTCCAAACAATTTTATAAATTATCAATAGAGATGTCGAAAAGGGTAGGGGATAGAGGATAACCTTTCTTGACTCCTATATTATAATTGATTTCTTTCGAATATCCCCCAATTTTCCTAAACTTGGCAATAAATTTCTCATATAGACTTATTGCAACAACTCTTAACTAGAAAGGGACTTTAATCTCTTCTAACATATTCCAAAGGTTAGTCCTGGGAACAATGTCATAATCTTTTCTAAAATCAACGAAAAAAAAGGAGATATTTTTTTATCCTTATGAAAATGCTTTGAAATGATCCTAAGTTTAACAAGGTGCTCCATAGTGCAATGGTAGCATCTAAACCTAGCGTGACATCTAGCTCTTTTTCTATGGCTTTCTAGCTTAGAAAAATGGGGCCAATCATAATGGTAATATGATTAGAGGGTTTGGTTTTATCCCCTCTTTTAAAAATAGTTACAATGAGGATTTGAGTCCAAGGTTTTGGGAAGCCTTGTTGGATAGATAAGTTGAAGAGATTATGTATGTGAGGTATGATGATATGGCCTCCAATTATTAATATTTCATATTGGTAACCTTGAATTTCCTTACCATTTCATTTTGAGAGTCATTGAACCCCAAACTTAATGTCTTCTATAGAAAACACTTCACCCTTTGTAGAGTTGCTTGACATGTTGTTGATGACTTTATGGGATTCATAGAAATTTTTAAGGCATAAATTTGAGTCCTTCAAGAGAATCTTATTATTTTCTTTAGTTTTATGAGTTAGAATTTTTCTTAAGAATTTCTTAGGATCTATCTTAAAGGTGCAAAAGATTCACTTGTTTCTTATTTATATAGTCTTTCTTTTTTTCGTTTAATCAAGGTTTTGTATTTATTTATCTTGTCATATTTTAAATTTGGATTGGAAGAATCCCTAATGGATTTTATAGAAATTTTACAATCATTAGCATACCAAAGGTTAGTTGTATTGTTTTTATTTCTACGTAGCACCTCAATAGAGAAATTGTTAATTAAAGTAGAGAGAATTGTTGTAAAATTCTAATAGTTAGCTTCAATATTGTTATGATACGAAATGAGTTTTAAAGCATTGCCTAAGTGTTTTAAGAATACATTGGATTTATATTTGTCAAAAAGTAAGTGTCTTTTGTTGTGAGAGTGCTCGTAAAAAAATTGTTTGTGCATGGAAAAGTTAAGAGTTAGGATTAAGGTCTGTGATTAGAGTTTTGTTTGTGATCATCTAAAAGACGAAAGTTTACTATTTGTTTGTGTATGGGGATATCCAATATTACATAATAAACAACACTCCTACCCAACCCATGGATACAAGTCATGTTGTTAGAATTTGGCCACTTCTTTATACCATTGCAAATTATTAAATATTGAGAACTAAAAAGCTTCAGCAACTCAATACCAAACATATTCTCGATCATGTTTTCAAAGTTTCTTTTGTAACTATTTGCTAAGACAAGGTCCTCATCTAGACAAAGAGGATAAGGGTTGGATTCATTACTTAAAATAATAGTTTGATTAGTTCCACTTCTAGAATTAAAGTCTCCTAACAAAAGGATACTACCTTCATTTTTCATATGGTAGATATCTTATTCTAAGATTTCATAGGGACGATTCTTATCTAGATTGTTTTCAAGTATACAAGGTATAGTTAATAGGTGACAAATAACATATTTCTATATAAATATTTTTATCGTTAATATGATGTATCTCCATCCATATGTATTGATTGAGAGGATATTTCTTATGAAGTAGGATGTGACGAGAGATGTTCATTTTTATGTTACATGATATGCCTCCAATCCCATTGTGGGAGGACTAGCTGTTCGATGTAGACCACAAAACTAATTCTTCGAGATTAGGTACCTTACAATCTGAATTCTCCCAAGTTTGAACCAAGAGAATAATGTCAATGTCATTAGATATCCAACTTACTATAGTCCCTTTAATCCATGGAAAACCATGAAACTTACAAAAGAGGATCTAAAGTGTCCCAAATATCTATTTATCATTATATTTTTTCTCTCTATCCCTAATAAAAGCCTTTCAATTCCGAATGATTTCCCATTTCCTTTCCTCCCTAACTTCTTTTATCTTTTGAGCTTCCCTCCTTAATCCATCTTCTGACCCTTTTAAGATTGGACTTGTGTTCAATATGACATATTTAAAGTCAATAGAGATTACCTTAACATGGATCAACCTATCTTTATGTTAAATTATTTTTCCCAACCTCTTTTCTTCTATGAAGCAAATTGTGTCAATTTGTGATTTATTTTTTAATTCTTCCTTGACTAATGGGAAGATATCCTCATATTTCTTCTTTTTTACACAAAAAATTATAAGATTCAAGACTCTTTTGTTATGCTTATGGTCTTATGAGATTGTTTATTTCTTCTTTAAATATTGCATAAGTTTCACGTAGCAAATAACAATATTATCCACAACTGAAATTACCATATTATTCACAACAAAAGTTCCAATATTAGAATAATATTTTCTATAGTGGATAATATTGGAACTTCATTGGAATTTTTGGAGAATAATATTTTTCAGGTGAATAATATTGGAACTCCTGAAGTGAATAATACTATTTTCTACAGTAGATGCATTGAATAATATCTTCTGAGATGGAATAATATTGAAACTTTTTTTGGTCAATAATATTCCCTTCAATGGAAGGGAATGGAAATTATGTAGTGAATATTATTTTATCTAGTGCATAATATTGGAAACTCAGCGTGAATAATTTTTTTTTTTTTTTTAATCAGATGGAATAATATTGAAACTTTTGTTGTGTATTCTTTGTAATTGATTTTATATATGGTTTTAATTTTGCTGGAAATCAGGTAAGAAAGTGTTGAATCTCCATATTTAATAATATTGAAATTTTTGTGGGTAAAATTTGTGTTGAATCTTCAGATTTAATAATATTGAAATTTTTGTGGGTAAAATTTATGATATTGTATATTTTGATTATTTTTTAATTAAGAAAGGGTATACTTATGGACAATGGGCATAATTAATGATCTTTTAATGTTAAATTTTATTCTGATGGCTACGCATTGAAGATGTTGGTATATTATTAGCGATCCTCCAAAATCAATGAGTCAGATTTATTGTTCATAACTTCTTTGCATTTATGAAGACATCCACATATTTACTTTTTCATATTTACCTAATCAAATTATAAAATTACTATAAAGATATAAAATTATCACGTTTAAATGACTAAAAAAAATTAATATCTATGCAAACCACATTTGTACACAATTATATTTTGAATTTAAACAGGATCTGGATTCTAACAAAGTTTCGCTCCTCCCACCTCTGAATGTAAGTCAGCTATGGGCTTCATTGAAACCATAATCGTTGCAGGGCTTACGTCTATTTTTCTGGGAGCTTCTTTTTTTCGATGTCCGTAAAGATACTAGTAAATTCCTTATGCTTGATACCACAATAACACCACAAGCCCGTGCCTTGGAGCTCACGCCTGACACAACTAACCAGCAGTTCCCCATCTCAGATAGATCTGCAAGTGCGTTATATCATACAAAGTTCAGTCTATACGAAAGAAATAATACTGCATCCTATTACTGTACCAATTAGGTATTTTTTTTAATTAAATACTGGGCGAGGAATTTTACTAGGATGAGGTTTTTACTGAGCGGGGAATTTTAGTGATATTTTGGTTTTAATTTAACTCCAAATCAAGTTAGAAAGTGTTCATTCTTGGTTATTTTCTGATGATATTATGGTTTTAATTTTGCTCCAAATCAAGTAATAGAGTGGGGAATTTTAGTCATATTATGGTTTTAATTTTGCTCCAAATCAAGTAAGAAAGTGTTGAATCTTGGTTATTTTCTGATGATATTATGGTTTTAATTTTTCTTCAAATCAAATAAAAAAGTGTCAAATATACATATTTGACTACAAATTCTCAAGAATTTTTGAGAATGCTGATTCCATTTAAACAATCAGAAGTTCAATTTAAACAACAAAAATTATGAATTTCAAAAATTATGAATTTCAAGGAAATATGAATTATAAAACTTTTAGCCAATGACTAGGATGTATGGATAGGATGTAGCAATCGAGGGAACCAAAAACAAAAAAGAGGATTAGATACCATAAGCATTCACCTAGCTGGAGTCAACAGGTACTTGAGGTTGCTGGTTGCACTGGATCTCACCAAACGTCCACTCCTTCATAGCCACCGCACCACTAATCGCATCTGTGATCCACATAATCAACGTATCCAAACACCCTTCAAATTTGTAAAAACACGGTTGATTGTTCCCTAAGTCTGATCAGACACCATTTTAGATTCATGTAGAATCTCCTCCATATCTCGAGCTCACAATTTTAACCTGGCTAAAGGTCACTCTCCTCAAATGGTGACTGTTACATGAGGCCGGTCACTCTCCTCAAACGGTGACTGGTACATGAAGCTGTATAGCTCACAATATCCTCACTTGGAGCGCTACTTTACATTTCTGTTTCTCTCTGGTCGCAATATGCGTTTGTGTATTCATCCATGTTTGAATGATTTCTCTGCATTCCTGTAAAAAGATTGAAATGACAAATGCATGGATCAATAAATGAAAATGAGTTCATTTATAAATTCCCATACTTTAAAATGGTGGAGACTCTGATTTGAAACCTATATGGTGGGGACNAGGATTAGATACCATAAGCATTCACCTAGCTGGAGTCAACAGGTACTTGAGGTTGCTGGTTGCACTGGATCTCACCAAACGTCCACTCCTTCATAGCCACCGCACCACTAATCGCATCTGTGATCCACATAATCAACGTATCCAAACACCCTTCAAATTTGTAAAAACACGGTTGATTGTTCCCTAAGTCTGATCAGACACCATTTTAGATTCATGTAGAATCTCCTCCATATCTCGAGCTCACAATTTTAACCTGGCTAAAGGTCACTCTCCTCAAATGGTGACTGTTACATGAGGCCGGTCACTCTCCTCAAACGGTGACTGGTACATGAAGCTGTATAGCTCACAATATCCTCACTTGGAGCGCTACTTTACATTTCTGTTTCTCTCTGGTCGCAATATGCGTTTGTGTATTCATCCATGTTTGAATGATTTCTCTGCATTCCTGTAAAAAGATTGAAATGACAAATGCATGGATCAATAAATGAAAATGAGTTCATTTATAAATTCCCATACTTTAAAATGGTGGAGACTCTGATTTGAAACCTATATGGTGGGGACTATGATGTGAACTCCATGAAATCTGGATGAATAATAAAAAATGTAAAATGTAGCGGGCACTATGATGTGAAATTTAAGAATCTATTTTAATGTTAATGATAAATAATTTGCAGTCATCAGCAGTATATATATATATAGTTTTAGAGTGCACATTGATAATCAATAATAACTTGGAGAAATGCATAAATCAATAAAATGAAATATAAACAACTAAAGAATAAGGAGTTCTATCCGATTAAATAAATGACGCTTGGGAAGTAAGTAATGTTAAGTGGCTAAACAAATGGGGCCTTAAATTTCATAATCCCAAGACATAAGACATAGATGTGAAACTTATGAATCAATAGTTATTAAAGACAAATCCATGGACTAATAAATGAAAAGGACTTAATTTATACATTCTTATAATTTAAAATGGTAGTGGTAGAGATTATGATGTGAAACCTTTGAATCAAATGTGAAACTTAAGAATTAAGGGCTTTTCATAATTCAATATGAGGGATATGTGTAATTCATGGTGTGCTTAACAAGTGCGGTTAATAACAAAAAAATTTAAATATTGATCATAAATAAAATATTTCAATATCTATCAAAAGTAAAATAATTCTATATATAGAGAGAAAATAATCTAATTTAGTTAAAATTAGAATTATGAGAAACAAACACAAGTGAGACTATGCTCACAATCTATATTATTGAATGATGATTGATTAGACCATTATATAGGAAACAACTCTACTTAGTCGGTTACAACAAACCATAGAAAACTAGAATCTACATTAAGTGAAGTAGAGTTCAACTACGCTTGCAACTGACTCTTGCTCCATTATTTCCAAGTTTCACCCTTAATGGAGAATGGATTGACTTCTACACCTAACATCTCCCTAAACAACTGAAACTTAATCTTTCCAAGAGGCTTAGTGAAAATATCAGCATTTTCACAAGTATTACGATACATAAGAGCTATTTCATTGGACTGCAACTTTTCCCTAACAAAATGAAACTGGGCACCAACATGCTTTGTCCTTGCATGATAAATCAGATTATTTTCAAGCTTTATTGAACTTTTATTATCATATTTGATCATTGTAGGTTCCTTTTGTTCTTTTCCAAGATCTTGAAGAAGTCCTCTCATCCAAACAACTTCACAAGTTGATGCACACAAGGCTTTATATTCTGCTTCAGTAGAAGACAAAGATACAGTAGGCTGCTTTTTACTGCTCCATGAAACAACCATAGATCCAATGCCAAACGCATATCCAGTGGTTGATCTTCGATCATACGAATTGCCAGCCTAGTCAGAATCTGAGTAACCTGTCAACTCAACATCAGATACATCAGTATATTTAATACCATAATCAAGTGTTCCTTTTAGATACCTGAGTACTTCCTTTGCTTCATTCCAATGGATTTCTAGAGGTTTCTCCATAAACTGACTTAACACACTCACAAAATATGCAATATCAGGTCTGGTTGTGGTGAGATAATTCAAACTACCCACCATATGTATATACATTGTGGAATTCACCTCCTTCAACCCGTCATCACAAGAATGTTTGACATTGTGCTGCATGGGAACAATAGAAGATTTACACTGATCTATTTTAAATCTCTTAAGTACTTCTTTGACATAATTACTCCGAAAAACAAAAGTTTGGTCTGCATTTCTCAAAACTTCAAGACCTAGGCAGTAATGTAACTCACCAAGATCTTTCATTTCAAAATCTTGTGACAATTGCTCCTTGATTTCATCAATTAATTTCTCTGCATTTCCTGTAATTATCAAATCATCAACATATAAGGAAATCAATACTATATACCCCTGTTCATCAAATTTGGTATACAGATTTGGATCACTCTTGATCCTCATAAAACCCTATTGAAGAAAGAAAGAGTCTATTTTCTCATACCATGACCTAGGTGCATGTTTTAGTCCATACAATGCTTTCTTTAACTTTTATACTAAGTGTTCTTTCCCTTGTTCCACAAACCCTTAAGGTTGAGTAAGGTAAACCTCTTCCTTTAACTCACCATTCAAAACTGAAGATTTCACAACTAATTGGTGTAGCTTCCAATGATACTTTGTAGCTAAAGCAATTAACAATCTGACAGTATTCAATTTAGCTACCGGTGCAAATGTTTCAGCATAATCAATACCTTATGTTTGTGAATACCCCTTTGCCACCAGTCTAGCCTTATATTTGTCTATACTACCATCTGATTTAAACTTGGGTTTGTATATCCATTTGCATCCAATAGGCTTTTTATGTTTAGGAAATTCAGTCAATTCCCAAGTACCAGTTTTCATTATAGATTCATATTCTTCCTCCATTGCATTTTTCCATTCATCATGTTCATTTTCTTCATTAAAACTCATGGGTTCTATGACATTTGAAATGCTACTCATTAGGGCATAGTCTCTATACCTCTCAGGGACCCAAACCTGTCATAAAGATCTTCTCAACTGATTATCTTTCTCCCCACTTTGTGAATATTTGTCTTCACCGCTAGGTGAACTGTGACTGCTTGAAGTTTCCATATCACTGAGTCCTTGCTGCCACTGCTACTGCTGTTGGTGCTATGGTTGTGGTGGTTGTTTTTGTGATGTTTGTTGTTGCTCTTCTTTAATTCCTTCATCAAGAAGTCTATGCCATTCCTCATGAATGTTGTTGTCATGATTTTCTCCTTCCTTCTCATGGAAAAGTACATATCTACTCACAAATACTTTGTGAGTAGAAGGATCAAACAGTTTGTATGCTTTGAATTTAGAACATTATCGAATGAAAATACATTTAATGGCTTTAGCATCTAATTTATTCCTATTCTCCTTTGGAATATGAGAAACATACTTACACCCAAATATTTTCAAATTATGAACTACAGGTTTGGAACCATACAAGGCTTCGAAAGGAGTAACATTATCAAGACACCTTGTTGTACTTCTATTCTTTAAATCAACTGCAGTATTTATGGCTTCAACCCAAAATGCATTCGAGAGATTCTTACCTTTCATCATAATGCATCCACACTCTACCAGAGTTCTGTTTTTCCTTTCAGGGACTTTGTTCTGATGTGGAGTGTGAGGTACTATAAACTATTGTACTATTCCATGATCTTTGCAATATTTGATGAAGTCCCCTGATTTATACTCTCCCCCTTGATCTGAACAGAGTATTTTGATGGATTTTCCTCTCTACTTTTCCACCATGGTTCTGAATTCTTTAAAGTACTCGAAAATATCACTTTTTCTTCTAAGGAAGTAAACCCATTTGTATCTCGTGCAATCATCAATGGGTGAAATCATGAAGATGGGTTACACTTTTGCTTGTTTTATGAGAAAACAAATATGTATTTTCACAAGTTCTTCAACTTCCGGCATACAAAAGTATTTTTTTTATTTAGAATTTCACTTTATAGT
Source organism: Picea sitchensis (assembly GCA_010110895.2). Classification (NCBI taxonomy): domain Eukaryota; kingdom Viridiplantae; phylum Streptophyta; class Pinopsida; order Pinales; family Pinaceae; genus Picea; species Picea sitchensis. The sequence goes on from SNQJ01S0033788.1 coordinate 124,770, forward strand.
AAAAACAAAACTTGCGAAGAATTTTGTTAACTTTCCAATGACTATTTTTCAAATTTGTTTTATCACAGTTTGATATGTCAATTTGAAAATTGTTTAACAGTATGTTCCTTAAACATGAAAGTAATGATAATGAGTTACTTTTTCCTACAACAATGTATCTATTATTAAAATTATGTTTTAAGAAACAAAATATACTGCAACAATCTAGGGAGACTCTATTTTATTATGACTATAATTTTGAATCTAACGGATGGATATTATATTTTCTAGATTTTTTTGAAGTTAACCAAGATGAAAACGTTGCATATTTTAAACACATGTTTTTCTACACCTTGTATCTATCTTAATTTTTACTTTAAACTAAAAGCTAAATATACCCTTTTGCAAAGAACAATTTAGGATTATGAATATAATTTTTTCTAAATTTTTCTCTATATATTTTTAGAGATACAGATATTTTATTTCACCGAATCATAATGTCTGCTAAAAATATTATGCAATGATTTTTTTTTTAAATTAAATAAAAATAGATAAAAATAAAAAAAATGAAAACAAATTATAGGAATTGAAAGTAGATTCAATTTTGGAAATATTGGTGTCATTTTCGAAACCTAATTCTCAGTATTTGCAGGAGTTCACAACCTCTGAAGTTCAGGTAAGCTTGGCGAAATTCTTTGGTTTTTGTTTTCAGTCCCAATTTCATGTTTTCGGTCGAAATAATCTTTTGGCCAAAAAAATATTATTTCGGCCGGAAGACTAAATTGTAACGGAAATCGTCAAAACTGAACGGTTTCCAAGGTTTCCAGCCGAAAAAAACTTCTTTTTGCCAAAATCCTGTTGAGCGAATTCCATCGGTTGGAAAAAATGAAAAGACACGCTGTATCGTTTCATTTCGCGCCAAATTGTATAAATAGGCTTTCGGCCGAACACATTTAACACAATTCATCGGATGGACGTAAAAATATGAGCTCGGGGATAAGGATTTCAAAGCATTTATATTACTGATTGCAGTTGTATTCTTTTCTCTCTTTATCTCATCCCTCTGTTCCATAGGCTTAATTGAAGGATCGATATCGATACATGATGGTTTTCTAGAGCACCTAAACAAAGTTTTGAATCATCTTTTTGGTTTTTTTTGAATAAGGTAATTGATGTTTGTTCAAGCTTTTATTGGAATACCAATTTATATGTTGAAAGATAAATGTTGAGAATTTTTTCAAGGTGAATTATTTATTGAACATATATTTTACAGATAACTATAAAAGTCATGGTAAACAAAAGATTGCGCAAGAGAAAATTTGATCGTACTCGAGATGATACTCTCCAAAACGAGCAAAGAAAAAAGATTTATTGGAGAAAGAAACAAGAACGTGCAAATATTGAAGAGAGAAACGATGATAATGTAAATAGAGATTTTAAACAAGAAAAAGTTCAACCAGGTATGCATGCACATATCATGATCGAGCACACGACACACATTGGGACTGTATTCAAAAAGTACAGAATTCAAAGTATAGAATTCAAATTTAAAATATTGTAAATAATATAATTGATTGTAATTACAATTTGATGTTTTTCAAAAAATATAAATAGATTTGTATCATAATGTCGAAGAAGATGTTGAAACCGAAATTGAAGCAGAAGACATTGAAACTAAAATTGAAGAAGAAGACGAATCACCTATAGGTATGTACATAAATTTAGATAATACAAGATGAAGACTCAAGTATATATAGTTTAGTGAATTTGTGTTCGGGTTATGTTATTTAATATAAACTTTAAATTGAAATATGCAAGAGAATCTATCAACATTGATGATGAAATCTTAGAAAATGTTGATACTCACAAATTTGGAAAGAAAAAATCTAAGCATTATATAAGATATCAAACTAAGAATATGTATAATACTTTTTTCAAAGATGAATCAGTAACATAACAAGCTCAACTTTTACTTTTTCTAATGAATTCAAGAAAGTTAAAAGAAGCTACATCATTATTGGGTATTCAAAAGTCGACAAATGATACAAAGGTGAAACATAATGTCTTTTACAATATAACTAGCGTATTAAAATATTTTGGAAAATCTCAAAAAGAAGATGTATGTGTTGCATGCAGAGCGATACAAACAACCATTGTTTCATATAGCAATATAAAATATTGTTTGACACGAAACATGGCAAAAACGATGGGAACGTCAAGAAAAACTGTAACATACCCCTCTGGTACGAATCCTATGATGTGCAACCGGTAAAAGAACCCATAATTTTATTTTTATTTTTAAATTCTTATCACAATTTTTAGTTAACTTGCACTTGATACAAATGGGGTTGGCGCAGGGTTATAGTATTCTATAAAATCCTTCAAATAAGGTCAACCTCATATTTAGATTGAGATAACCTCATATGCCATTTTCTTATTGCCAAACTTGAATTTCAAAAATAAAATAACTCACCTAAGTCCACAATCTCAAAAACTTGATGGTGAGTGTATGATTCACTCTATAACTCTATTTTATAGAGTTATAGTCACAACACAATCATCCTCATAAGAAACTATACAAACAATTCGATTATTACCATGTTGTATATGGAACTTATGATTTGAATAACTATAAGGGTGAATGTATGAAGGTGTCACACTTTTTGGTAAGATGGGAGGGAAAAACTAGTGTGTGGGGACACTCATTTGAGGTCTTTTTAGCTCTCAATTAAGAGATAGACAAATTCCTTAATCGATGATTTGTGTGAAATGAAATTAAATCTCGATTGATGAACAAATTAACCCTCAAATATTAAAATAAATAGCTCATTCAAGGTTACCACCTTTGATTGTGCCATATGGTATAACCTAGTCATATCCTCTCTCCATCTCCACGTATGAATTTTGAATACCACCTTTCCCATGTTCACAATCATATTCCTTTGAATTAGTGAGGCATTTGCCCACAACCTTCACCCTATAAAATAATAGCCATGGTCACGTTACTACAAGGTGGGTTTCTCAATATTTGACATCACAAGAGTACCATGGTTGCTTGGGTTAAAGAACCTATTCAGAAAATAAATTTCAATGATTTTATTAAAGTTGGAAGATGTGGATAGAGTTTGGGATTCACTTAATTGAACTCATGACAAGTACTAAAATGAAAAGATAGTGAGTGCATAGGAATTAAGTATATGGAGGCTAATATACATGTCTAGCTAAATAGGTAATGAAAATATGGAAATGCACATCATCATTAAATCCACCAAAAAATAGTATTGTTATTTGCGACTGATAAAAATAAAACTGAAAGTAGATGCACAAACAGGCCATATAGGAATGGCATTGCGATCATTGAATGGAGCGCAGTTAGAACCAATCAACCAGTAGTAAATCATTATAAAAAGGGGCTTCCTAAAATTGCAAACACCACCATCAAGGCGTAGTTGATGCATAGTCAACCGCCACAATTAATTCGATGACAGCCCTCTGGATAAATTCACTGTACAATGCTGAAATATATCAATTGAAGAAGATATAACACGTGTCCTATCACTGGAGCATGTCTAGCAATGATCACTATGGGAAACACTATGAGTATCTAGGTAAATCATTGTCAACAGGAAAACGTAGAGTAATTTGAGGTCGCTCATTATAGCCCCAAAACAAATGCAGACCACCAATTAATCGCTTCCTTTTAGCTCTCTGTCTCTTAAATCTTTCTCTCCCTTAAAGTATGGAGGAGTCGTTCTCTAAGGAGGATAATGATATGCTCAGTTCAAACGTAATAAACAAATCATGCTACCTGTAAAATCGTTGTCTTGCATTAAGTAAATATGATATAAGAATTTATCAAGAATTAGTGATACCGCTCTCGGTCTAATAAATGAAATAACCCAATAAGAATCTGTCTCATTAAGTTGCTCTTATAAGACCAGTTCCTCTATCCATTAATAACCAAGGTTAACAAGATTATTCTTTACAAAAACAACAACGTCGTGCCTGGCCGTCCACTGCCAACAACCTTTGGAAACGCAGGTGTAAAATGTTAACAAATATTTCTAGTTAAATTCTAGTGGGAAGGGCATTAAACTCTCCACTCGTAAATCACCTATTAGTTAAACACCCATCGTAGATTAGACACAATGGTAATAAAACGCGCATGGTAAAATTCATACGGCATCAATGAGATACAAAAATTTGCTGTAAAAAACAGTTAAACTCACAGTCGATATCGATAAGAATCGTTGTCATAGGATGCTAAAATTGTTCATAAAGGTTGGATTCTAGCATTGGTGCGCAGAGTGAAAATTCAAGTGGTAAGGACGTCGTGCAGAGGTTGCAGGTAGGGGCGCCATGGTAAAATTCCGGGGTGAATCAATAAATTCAACACTATCACAGTATCAGTCATATTCACTATGTAATAAAATAACAATCTCTACCCAAAATTTGTAGTCAATAATTAAACACAGTCAAAAGTAATGGCAGTCAAATACAAGGGTAATTTCGTAGGTTAACATTCTTACATTTATTACCTAATGACAATCATGGAGGTAATATTTTTACATCCTTTACATATCTAAAATCACAGGGGTAAGTATTTTACATTTGTTGCATAATTACAATCGCTAATGTAATATTTTACATCAATTACATAATTACCATAGAAGAGATAATGTTTATACAACTGTTACATATTTACAATTGCAGAGGTAAGAATTTTACATCCTTTACATAATGACAATCATAGAAGTAATAACAACAAGTAAATCCAACAGGAAACGAAACACAAATTGAAGTCAAATACTTTTACTTCTCGGGATACCAATATAAAATGCTGACAACAGTAAGAGTACGCCGGGGACATAAGGATAACTCATCTAAAGGAATCACAGGGATTCTATCAGTCAAGGTGCAAAAAATAAACAACAAGGAAGTAAGATAATCCATATGCAGAGGTTGTACTGGAAGGCGCAAGTCAAACAATCAGGAAAGGATAACAACAGAGGTAGACGACTGATAGGTTCATCCATCGCTTCATCATCCTCACACGGAAAAGAAGGGCGTTGAGATCCATAGGTATTTTAACGCTAAGGCGACGACCGTATATCACGCTCCTGGACGACTTCTCAGGCGATGACTGAAGAGTTGGGGACGAAGGGAAAAACAAACAATAGGGTCACAAATCAACACCACAGTGCAGTCACGACATGTGGGAAAACATAGGCCATCTGTGTCAACAACCATCGAGCTAGGCTAAGGAAATTTTCAGTCACCAATTTAAAAAAACATCATCTTACTTTTCCATTAAATAAGCAGATCCAAATATAAGTCCTAATCCTTTCTACCATACAAAAATGAAGAGAGTGTACCGTTGCCTAGTTGCCCACTCCGAATGACGTCCCATGCGCTTCGTTCAACTAACGCTCATCAACCGTCAAGGCTTCATCGGTACCTCCGAGCCAATGCTAGGGGTACTCTTCTTCTCCCTTATGCCCCCGAGCCACAAAGGGGCCATGCACTATCCAGAGATTTCGACTAGCTCCTAGCTCACCTCGCAAGGCCGAGCTACCACTCCTCTCTGATCTGGGTATCCCAACTCCCATAAGTAAATCAATCAAGTAGATATTTTTGCAGTGTAACGTTATGCAAAATAGAAGATCCTCCTTCATCATTCTCCCTCCTTCATTATATAGAGTTTCGAACTTCTTTTCTTTCTTAAAATCTCATTTAATCAAAATTTTAAAAATAAATTCCTAAAAATTCTTCTCCGTACAAGTGTCCCCCATCCCCTATGTTCCTCCATTATTTAATTTATTTAATTAATTAATTATCTTATTTCCCTCACCCACCTAGAGTTACTCCTAGAATCACTCCTAGGTGTCCCCAAATTCCCTTACAGGTTTTAAAGGCTTTCCCTATTATTAAGTTTCTAATTCAGTCTAAATTAGAAAGCTCTTAAATGGTAGATTCTTTACTAAGTTGACCTTCTGCATTTTCCCTTAAGTTCCCCCATTTTTCCTTTTTATGTTGACCTCTTTTCCTAGTTTCCTAATTATTTTAGATTTTCCCTCTTTCTCCTTTTTACTTAGAACTCAAAAAGGCAGGTGTGGAAATTAACCCTTTTTCCCCTTTCTTATTTAATTAGTATATTTTAAATTATCAAGGCAATAAAACAATTAATTCCCTTTTTAAATTTTAATCCAATAGATTTTTTTTTTGAAACAATTAATTTCTTACTCCCTTCATGTTACAAGATTTAACAAAGATCATAATTATTATTCATGTGGTTTTTATTTTTATTAATATATATATTTTTTTATAGATAGACACAATTTTACCGCTAGCGTAATTTAGACTTAGACCTTAAATTTTCTACTGGGCGGCATTTAATTAGGGAATTCGTTTTAACAATACTTAACACATTATTAATCCAAGGCCATCTAGGTTCATTCCTTTATCATGAACAATGCAACATACCCTTTAAGACGCACTAGGTGCTCCAAAGGTGCCACTCGCCTCATATGTTCCCTTGCGCGACATGCCCTTCAGGACACACCACATGCTCCAAGGGTGCCACTCGCCTCTTGACTGACTTGGTAGACATCAATAACCCCTAGAGTCAACACTCCGGCAGGTGAACTTATGGGAGACTAAGGGCCTCTAACGAATAAGGCCCCTTCCTTATTGCGCACCCCTTCGAATCATCATGAGCGACTTTCGCAGTCTGCCCTCATGTCATTGTGGGTCCTCTCGAACTAGGTAATCGTTAACCTATAGTTTGAGCCAGAGCGAGAGCGCTAGTAGGTTGTGGCAGAGCTGCTGACCACACCTCTCCCTCAACATCTCTGGTAGTCGCGCATGACCCCTTTACTCCATGTGTGAGTCTGGTCGTCAAGCTATCATCAGCCTGCATCATCAACAAATCATGTCAGAACATATCCATATCATATCATCAAATCAGATGCACTAATATCACAGTAAAACAATCAAACCCCAATGGTACACTCCCTGACTTGATCCAGAGTCCAAGGGGTTCCATCAATGCCTCGACATCCTCTAGGTCCATAATCCTGCACACTTAGTAAAACCAAGTCAATAGCACCTATCTATGTCAAGGAGGAAAAACAACATGTCATCATCCCAAAATGCCTCATAATCAAAATCAGAAGTTTTAATAGCATAATAATCTGGATCACTTGCGAGCAAGTGTCCTCAAAGAATAAGTTTTCTTAGTGCGCCAGAGTGGGATGTTACATACACCCCCTCTTGGTCTAAACTTCGTCCCGAAGTTTCATAGTAAAAAAAAGAGCTGAAATAAGTGTATCACAGTATCATAAGTTTATCTATTAGAAAAATGGAAACTGCTGATGCATATCATATGCGTCCTCCCAGGTCGCCGAGTGCGGACTAGTTGTCTCATTGGACCTTGACTTGATCTACTGGTCGATGCCATAGCTATCGAATGCGATGATCCAGGATGTGGATTGACTCAGTCGAGAGCACCCCCATCATCCGACACCTGCCAGGTGCTCAAGTCCAAACATGTGTAGGATCACTAAACAAAATGTCTCAAATGGAGACGTGAAAGACATTGAACAAAACACCTCAAGAATCAGACAAGGCCAGTCAATATCCCAGCAGCCACACCAAGGCCACGGGCCTCTCCTTTCCACAATATCGTAGGTTACCATGAACTTAGGAGATAGTTTAGCCCCTTTTTTGCCACATCGTAACTATGGTCGACACGACGCACATCAACATAACTCTTCTGTCGATCCAACACTTCCTGGATCCTTCATTTTATTGTTTGCATTTTCTCTTTCATTTCTTGGATTTCTTCTGGTCCCACCAGGACCCTATCCTCCAATAGATCCCAACTCAAAGCCGTTTGACATGGTCGCCCATAGAGAAACTCAAAAGGTTCCATCTTAATGGTGCTCTGGTAACTTTTGTTGTAAGCGAACTTCACCAGTGGAAAGAATTCTTCCCAACCCTTTTGTTGGTCCATCACGTACATGTGAAACATGTCCTCCAAGGTCTAGTTCATTCGTTGAGTCTGCCTATAGTCTCCGGGTGATATGCAGTACTAAAGTTAAGTTTGGTTCCGAAGGCCTCTTGGAAACTCGTCCAAATCATCCAGTAAACACCGATCCTCGATCGGATATAATCCTATTAGGAACGCCATGCAGCCTCACAATCTCACTAATGAAAACTCTAGCTATGTCAGGTGATTGATACGTCGTACGCACAGGAATAAAGTGAGCACTCTTCATCAGAGTGTCTACTACTATGAAAATTGGGTCATGTCTCCTCGCCGTCAGTGGTAATCCAACAATAAAATCCATCGAAATAACCTCCCATTTCGATTTTGGAATAGAGTGTGGTTGTAGTAATCCTGCTGGGTGTCTATGTTCAACCTTTACCTGCTGACATTCTAGACATATGACCACATAGTTGACTATGTCTGCCTTCATTCCCTTCGAGAAGAATAAGGGCTTAAAGTCTTCCCTTATTTTTGTGACTCTAGGGTGAGCCATGTAAACTGCTCTATGAGCCTCACTTAGGATCAACATCCTTAACTCGTTGTTCGGCGACACGTAGATCCAATTTTTATTTTTTTTTAAACCTCAATAACCCATCGCTATCAACGAAAATCCTTCACATCGCGGTACCATCATTGCGTTTTGTCCGATAAAACCCTTGACCTCATTGTACCAGTCATCATCATGCTATAACGTTAGAATCTTTTCACATAGATTCGTCCAAAGAGGCAACACCGAAAATATGTGCGGTTTCCGACTCAATGCATCAACCACTCGGTTCACTGTTCCTTTTAGGTAAGTAATATCGAAGTTGTACTTGCTAATCAATTTCGATCAACGCCATTGTCACGTGTTCAGGTCGCTTTGCCTAAAGATGTGTTGTAGTCCACAATGGTCAGTCTTTAGTTCAAATTTTCATCCGACAAGGTAGTGTCTCAAAACCTTTAGGGAATAAATGGTGGCTAACAACTCCAAATCATGCATTGCGTAGTTCTCCTCATGCCTTCTCAGTTTCCTTGAAAAGTAAGCGATCACTCATCTGTCTTGCATCAAGAATCCTCCTAAGCCTTCCTTGGATGTGTCAGTGCATACCAAGAAGTCTGCGTCCATGTCAGGGACCTTTAGCTTTGGTGTTGTTTCCAACAATTCCTTGAGCCTCTGAAATGCTTCCGCACATTTTGCGGTCCAAACAAACTTCTTGTTATTCTTCTACAACTCCGTGATCGGACTATCTATCTTCAAAAACCCCTCGATGAATTGTCGATAGTATCCTGCTAAACCCATGAAGCTACGCACTTCTGGGACATTCGTCAGCGTAGACCATTCCATAATAACCTTGACCTTGGCTAGATCCATTATGATGCCTTCACCGAAGGTGACATGCCCTGAGTAGTGAATATTCGATTGATAAAAAGAGCATTTGGACAACTTCCCATACAATTTGTTCTCTCGTAGACACTGTAGTACCAAGAACTTGTACTTGTCATGCTCCTCCGTCATCCAAGAGTAGATCAAATATCGTCAATGAATACTTGGACGAACTTGTCCAAGTACTCACAGAACACCCCATTCATCAAACTCATAAATACCCCTGGGGCGTTTGTCAGTCCAAACGGTAAAACAGTAAACTCGTAATGTCCAAACCTCATCTTAAGGGTGGTTTTAGGGACATCCTCCTCCTTGATCCGTAACTGGTGATACCTTGATCGCAAATTGATCTTTGAGAACACCATCGCACCCTTCATTTGATCGAATAGATCATCAATCCTTGGCAACGGATACTGATTCTTGATTGTTACCTTGTTCAATTTATGGTAGTCAATGCAGAGCCTCCATGACCCATCCTTCCTTCGTATGAAAATAAAAGGTGCACCCCATGGCGACACGCTTGGACGTATCAGTCCCAGGCCCAAAAACTCCTTCAGGTGCAATTTCAACTCTTGTAACTCCGGGGTTGACATCCAATAAGGTGTCCTTGCTATTGGTTCAGTCCCCGGTTTTGGGTCTATGGTAAAATCCAATTCCCTTTCTTATGGCATCCTAGGTAACTCCTCTGGGAAGACGTTTGCAAACTCTCTCACCATTGGAAGGTGTTCTAAACCTTTCGCTACTCCCTTCTCATTAAACGCAAGGATCACATAAATCCTGCACCCCTTGCACATGCTCTTCCAAAGTTGCAAGGAAGATATGAACCTCAGGGAAACTCCTTGGTTCCGGCCTACATTCACCTGTCCTTGTCCCTCGTCATCAACTAAGCTCAACCATTTCATCTTACAGTTGAGTATTGCCTCATGTGATTCTAACCAGTCCATACCAATCACGACGTCATAAGATCCTAAGATCATGACGTACATGTTGGCCCTGGTGATAAACTCTCCCAGGTTAAGGATACATCTCGTAACTTTTCCTCCAACCTTTGTTTGGATCTCGAAGCCATCTCCACGAAGCTAAACTCGTCCTGTTCGACTGCCTTTACCTTAATCCTTTTTAGCGTCAAACATAAATGAAACTCTCGATAGCACTGGGATCTAACAAAATACTAAGGGTCTGGTTAGTGACGGTACTTGTCATCTCAAGCACAGTCAACTGATGCTCTGCCTAGCGGTTATTCACCACTGCATGAATCCGATGGGCCTTTCCCATAGCTCCCATGGTAGTGGGTCCATCTGATCTGAAAGATCTAGTCCTCTACACAGGGCAGTCGCGCTGGTAGAGTGGCTCCCCACACGTCAAACACCCCTTCTTCAGTCCAGTACTCCTGGTACCTGAAGTCGAAGATGAATTCTAACAATAAGGCCAAAATCAAACTTCTTGACCTTAAGTTTCTGGGTAACTTGGTGCGGAGCATATCAAAATAGCTCCAAAATGGGCCTGTTACTCGGGCACCATGCGGCTACCTCGTCGTAAGGCGTCGAACTTGTTGAGCTGACGCTCATTGAATTCCTTAGAAATATACCTCTCTTAGAACTGTTCCTCAAACCATTCCCATGACACATCATCTATGGTCATGTTCAAAAGTGGTAGGGGCATCTTCCGCCATAGAAGAGTGTTCCCTGTTAGTTGAAAGACAACCATGCAGACCTTCAAGTTGGAAGTCGTAATTGTGAAGCACTGCGCCTTGCTCCACAACCGAGCCTTGACAACAAAGCCATCTGCGACACTCGTAGACTCGAGAACTCAACTCTCTTGAGTTCTCAAGGGATTCTAATGGTACTAGCTATGGCACGCTGTGGACCCTCAGGGGTACAGGTGCCCTGGCCTCATCTGAGTACTGACGGTGAATCAAGGCCTTTTAAATTACATGGAAGGGCCTTGTCAGACCACCACCATCCCTTACTACAAATGAATCCAACCCAAGGACTTGTTTCTCCCATTGGGGTCAGACTCTGAGGGCATGAAAATTTTAGAGGCGTCGCACTTCCATCCATGATACCTTGCCATGAATCTCTACGATGTCATCTAACAATGATTATCGCAAGGACAAGTTAAAGTTTTAAAAAGAGTTAGGTTAGGACTCAAGGGTTTACTACAGTGGGAAGCATGGTGATCCACATTCATAGGGTTGAACCCGCTCTGATACCACATGTAACATCCCCATTGGGTACGACTCCTATGATGTGCAATCG
>SNQJ01S0033790.1:23573-51273 GCA_010110895.2 Picea sitchensis
TACCGACTTGATTAATCCTCAATGGGGATTAATCTAATAATAAAAATAATAATAATGACATGATTAATCCACAATGGGGATTTAATCCAATAACAAAATAATAAGAATGCTCTTCGCAGTTACATTATTTCAACAAATCTCCCTTAGTATTCGTAGAGCCCCATGATGCAAATGGGCCATCCTCCTATGCCATAGCTCACAAAGATCACTGCTGCTGGTAGTATGATACAATGCACTAGCTGGCTGAAACATGAGCTTGTACAACTTCTCATGTCGAGTCCCAATCACTTTGGCCTAAGTGATACTGGACCCTTTGGGAAATAGGAGCACATGTCCATCACGAAACAACACCTCATATCCCCTCTCCTCAATAGTAGAAACTGAAATCAAGTTCTTCTTCAAGCCAGGAACATATAGGACATCTCTTAACAACATGGGAGGTTGAGACTCCCTCTAAAATGATACTGTCCCACTACCAACTGCCTTGACCACCCGATCATCTCCAAGCAGTACCTCAAGATCACCAATCTGTGTAAGATCTGTCAAATGTTCACGAACACCTATCATATGGCGGGAAGCACCACTATCAATATACCAAACACTAGAATGTGTGGCTCTAGTGGAAAGACACACCACTAAGGAAAACTCCTTATCGAACCTGGTGGAAAATTCCTCCACCTCTGTTGAAGCTGCTATTTGCTTTTTCTTATTAGGACACTGCCCTGCATAGTGCCCAAACTTGTGACATGCTAAGCACTTGACTTTCCTCATGTCCTTCTTGCCTTCACTCTTCGGTTTGTTTCCTCCCTTAGGACCCTTTTTGAATTTTTTCTTGCTGTTAGCAGCAAGAGCCACATTCTCCTCCTCATTACCAGTAGATGAACTACCATGCACATAACCTCTTCGGGTTTCCTCCTGAACAAATTTATCCCAAAGACATTCCCACTTGGGAAGATTCTCCTTAGCCACAATGCCCTCAACAAAAACAACCCATTGTTTGGTCACTCCATTCAACGTTGTCCTCACAAGTTCACTGTCAACAATGGCCTCCCCAACAACTCCAAGTTCATCTCTCACCTGTGTCAATCTGGTAAGATATGTGACCACATTTTCAGCCTTGGTCATTCTAATGCTTTTCAGTTTCTCTCTCAAAACCATCTTCCGGTTCTCATTTGTACTTTGATACAACTTTGTCAAGGACTCCCACATCTCATAGGCATTTGTCTTCCCTGTCACTTGAAGAATCAAATGGTTCTTGATGGCATCAAGGATGATTCTCTTAGCCTTGATACTCTTCTTGTTATAGGCTGCTAGAAGAGTAGCATCTGTAGGTATTGTTACTGGGTTTGTTGTGGAGTTCTCAACAATGTCCCATAACTCACTCTTCCGCACAATCAAAATCATTCTCTCCTTCCAAGCACAAAAAATTATTGCCCCATCAAGTCTGTCCTCAACCCTTGAACCAATAGCCATTGACCCTTATCTGTTGAAAATAAAAATTCCAAAATCTGTCCGATGAAGTAACTTCTGTCCCACTCTTGGTCTTGCTGATTTAAATCTGCACTTCTCTTCAACTCAGCTCTGACACCATGTAAATTTTCAGACCCCTCCAAATTTCAAGTCTCGCTGATTTTTCACAATGTTTAATGCCCAAAACCCAGTTTAATGAGAACCATAAATACTCAGTATAAAAACAAAATTTCAGAACTGAAACATGAGAATTTTGAACAACATTTAATGCAGAAATAATATTATATCTGCAACATCATATTCAGAAAATAAAATGCAGAGAGATTTTTGGTCAAACTTGACCCTGGAAAAACCCACAAGGGGAAAACCAGTGAGAGAGGGATTTTTATTATTTTCAGATCTCAGAGAAATCTTCTGTTACAACAGAAATTTTACAGCAAAAATTTCACAAACTTATCTCACAAAAATTTAGCCAAATCTCCTTCTGAACAGCCCCCAAATCTGCTCCTCGATTTCTATGCAAGAAATCCGTACCATTATATGGCTGTCACAGCATTTAATGCTGTACAGACTGTTTAGAAATTTGTGCCACAATTTCTGAGTATGCTGTACGAAATTTCTTGCATTAAATGTGCCTTGAAATCTGTGCCTAGTTGCCTCGAAATGCGTGCACCTCCTTTGCTGTACGGACTGTACTTTTCTTTGCTGTACGACCTCCAAAAATCCGTACTGTACGACCTGTCTGCTGATTGTACCTTCTGCCTCGATTTTCGTGTTGTACCTTGTCTTGGAATGCATGCCAATGCCCAACAACTTCCTCTCTTCTCTTGCTCGATTTCTCCTCTTTCTCTCGCTCTCTCAAAAATTCATTCAACTACCCAAAATGGGTGCGCCCCCATACCCTAATCGACTCAATGAGGGAATGTGAAAGGTCCCTTAATCCATCAGTTGAGATTGGATTAGATGAGTGGTTGAGATTTAATGTCCATTCACTCACCCCCTTGACTTAAGTCATAAAGTCACTTTTAATTTATATCTCACAAATTAAATGACTAGGGTCCACATTAGGCATTTTCCCACTCCTTAGGTGCCTAAGTGATGAGAAACACTTGCCTAGGTACTTTTTAATTATTTTTAACAATGTATTATGATTATTTATATTACAGGCTTTGTTAAATATATGTAAACTCGACTTATCAAGATTCATGAGACCACGTGAATAATAAATTCACTTGAGTGACCTTTTAAGAATAGTTGACCTTGTTCAAAAGGTTACGTCTAAATGAACAAATAGTATAAATAATGGAGAATATTTTACATTTTGTATTACAACATTGGAGCTCTCTCCTTGAGGCAAGTTGAGTATTTCCTACCTCTTGAGATCTTGAGATCATCCATTGGTGTATTATGCCTCGCTTATATAGTATCCTTAATTTATATATTCGTGGCATCTCTCTCTCTTTTGTTTATGTGGAGTTATTAATTGATCATGGAACTTATTATTAAGTTCTAATATGGTATCAGAGGTTAGGGGTTGAACTCCCTTAGCTCCAGGGTCCTTGTTTCCACAAAGCATGGTTGGGAGATGAGATAAAAATAGATTAATTTTATTAACGTCCAACAAATGACAAAACTAGGTCAATGGGACTAAAAATGTAGAAACAATCTAGACAAAGTGGGAATGTGAAAGCATATCCTAGATCAATAGTAAAAGCAGGAAAAGATAAAGAATTTGTTTTTAGCTAAAAGCTAAATGTCTAGTTAAGAGAAGATATAAAATATGGTGCAAGTGCAAGAAAGATGGTAGAATCTAGTGAGTCTCAGTGTTGGACAAAAGGGAAGGAAATTCGAGTAGCTTTTTGGGATAGTTTTTACATGTTGATTTTGGGCAGCAAGAGGAGAGCTGGGTGTTGGGAAAGAGCACCAACCATGCTGGGTTTGAGAACACCCTTTTTGGGTTGAGTTTTTATGCTGGAAATGAGGGCTATGTGTTAGAATATGAAAGATGTGTGCCCGTTTTACCATTGACAATACTCTTGTCACCCAACCATAGGCCGAAGCCACCCTCTGAGCACCTTAACCTTGACAGAGAATCATTCCGGAAGCAAACCCTAGGCTAGATAGCCAAACAAAGGGTAGCGCACCTTTCCCCAAGTGTAGCACACCAACAAGAGCTGATCAGATAGTCCAAACCCTAGCCAAGAGATAGTCCAAGCCAAACATGATCTGCTAGCTGTAGCAGCTGCAATGGCAGCTCTCCTCAAACCTGCGCACAAGACTGGGCACTGCAGTGCGCACAAGACTGGGCACTGCAATTCTGAGACTGCCTGCCAGAATGAGAATCGACCTCCTGTATTTATACTAATTCTGGCTAACTGCCTGGGCCGACTTCTCATTCTAGGTATCTCTCTGTTTTTCTTTTCGACTTCTTCTCTTGGAGGCTAATAACCTAATATAAATTATCTTCTTGAGCCGACAAGTCTTCTAGGGTTATCATCCAACTCATTAGCGTTTCTTCTTGCTTCCCGGAGTATTCTATCCTCGTCAGGTTTACACGTGGAGGTAAATACCTCCCGCAGCTACCATAATATCAACACTATGTGCCTGAAAGTAGGGTTTCCTGTTGAGGAAATTGCTCAAGAGCCCGAGAAGGCTGCTGTGAGCACTCCTGGAACAACTGATAATTCCTAGAGTCCCCAGCTAAGAGATATCCTGGCCAACCGTGTGCACTGGAGCCCTAGAGGGAAGTGGGAAGTCTCGAGGGACTGTGTGGTAGAGAAGGGGGATCCCATTCCTTGGGTTGTGCAGGTTGAGGGGAAAGAGAGCTGGTGGATTGGAATTGCTGTTGGAGTAGAACCAGGGTTTTTGGGCTACTGAATGTGGAGAGTTGACAACCAAGAGGGCTAGACTTCCTTGTGGATTCATAGCCTCAGCTCAGAGGTGGCTTGCTGTTGAGAGAAAATGAACAACAAGCCTATGGATGGGAGGAATGTCCTTCGTATGCAACTTGTTGGTTCATCTATTTAAAGATAAGTTTTCTGTTATGTTTTTTTATGTTAATTCCGTTGTGTAATGTTTATTTGAATGCTATTGAGTATGTGTAAATAACATGCATTCATGAGTTCTTAATATGTTGTTAGATGCATGAAGAAATTTTATGTGCCTGCTGCCCTTGTTAATTTTATTTTCATTAGGGGTTTTAATCCCGGTTTTAGTACCGGGCTTGCAGGGTTTGCTACAACACAATAGAGTTTCGACTTGTATTTTAGTTGGGGAAAATTTGCGGAATCGAGCAGAATCCCCATTTTTGGATTTTTGGGCATATTTTAGTCAAAAATCGACATGGGTATGTCGAGAATATGAAGTCAACAAGTAGGTTTTGGTCATGGAGGTTAGAATCACCAAATCCATGGCAGTCATGTAGAGTATTTGGGTGAAAATCGAATTTTCCCAGCAGGAGTAAATGTGGGGTTGAATCCCCCAAATCTTGTTGGCATTGGGGTTATCTGTTGTGGAGGTCGATTTGACCATTATGTGGTCGAAGTCGTCTTGGTTAGCCGACTTCAAGGGTTTTGCGATGGCCATGACAATCATGAGCCAAAAATGTGGAGAAACGACTAAGGGTAAAAGTTGGAAAATTCAACGATAAATAGTGTATCGTCGAAGATAAATTCTATCAGTGATACAACGAATGTTGCCTAAGAAAAATATTTTTTTGGGTGAAATGGTGGAAGAAAAATATTTTTCACTAGCCATATATCGATGAAATAAAAATTTTCGCCAACGATATATCAGCAAGGAATATCTTTTGCTAGCGATATATCGGCGAGAAATATTTTTCTCCAATGAAACGAAGGAAGAAAGTGGAGAAAAAAATAAAATTTGTGGCCTATACTGAGAGTGTCGACGAAGAAAAACTTTCACCAATTGATATCTCGACGAAAAAGAAAGATAACTTCATTGATAAAGATATTTTTTCTCGATGAAACGTTGGCTAGAAGAAAGATAAAAATCGTCGATAAAGGAGAACGTGTCGTTGAGAAGAAAGATAAAACTCATTGATAAAGGAGAACATGTCGACGAGAAGAAGATAAAAATTGCCGATAAAGGAGTGAGTGTCAACGAGAAGAAAGATAAATCTCGCCGATATAGGAGATAGTGTCGGTGAGGAAAAAGATAAATCTCGTTGATATAGGAGGTAGTGTTGACGAGGAAAAATATAAATCTGTCCGATATAGGAGGTATTGCCGACGAGGAAAAAGATAAAACTCGTTGATACAGGAGACGATGTCGGCGAGGAAAAAGATAAATCTCGCCTATATGGAGATAGTGTTGGTGAGGAAAAAGATAAATCTTTCTGATATAGGAGGTAGTATTGGGGAGGAAAAAGATAAATCTCGTTGATACATGAGATGGTGTCGATGAGGAAAAAGATAAATCTTGCTGATACATGAGGTAGTGTTGGCGAGGAAAAAGATAAATCTCGACGATACAAGAGAAGAGAAGAAAGAAGAAAGAGAGAAGAAAGAAGAAAAGAGAAGAGAAGAAGAGAAAGAGAGAAGAAGAGAAGAGAAGAGCGGAGGAGGAGGAGGAGGAGAGGGAAGGAGAAAATTGGACAAGGATAAAAAAAGAAGAGAAAAAGAAGAGAAAAAGAAGAGAAAAAGAAGTACGGAGTCAAAAACTTGTTTTGGCCATAACAAGAGTAGTTCAACTTGGAATTAGATGAAATTTAAAGGGTATGTTTGCTATGAGGAAGGCTACAAGAGTGCCACTGGCTAATTTTACTTCAGTTTTCTGGAAAATGCAAATTGGTGGTTTTTAAAGATCGAGGTGGTGTTCAATGACCGAGATCTAGATTAAAGTGAAATTTTTATAAGAGTCCAAAAAGAAGGCATAAAGATACCCAGTTGGGCTTTTGTCAATATTCTAAAGGGTTTGGAGTGGAGATGTCGAAATAGGGAAAAATCCACTATTCTCGGCACTTTTTGGGGATTTGTAAAATCTTTAAGGGAGGAAAAGAGACCCTAGATCACCATCCAATTTTTTTTATTTACTCGACATTTTATCTACTCATCAATCCAGACAACTTTGTCTTGAGGGAGTTTTTACCAGTTTTGCTCCATTTGGGAGATAACCAGTTTTCGTTAAAAATTCTAGTGTCTGGAGAAAATGCAAAAGGGACAGGTTGCCAAATCTAGATTGATGTAGAAGTTGGATGGAGTATTAGATCCTGAACCTAAGAGTTGTTGTGTATTCACAAATACAATCAACGCTCGATATAAAGTTTTCCCTAGTTCTCGCCAGATTTCTTTCTACAGATGGCAGAAGTTAGCCTTTAAGATTATTGGTACTAATGGAACATGTGCAAAGAGTAAAACTATTGGTTTAAGAGAGCCATAACTTTCAGCTCGCAAATCAAAATAAGGCATAAGTATAGCCATTGGAAAGGTAATATAGAGGGAAACATGACCGAAGGATTAAGTTCTCTGAGGAAGCATTTGGTTTTTTCATAAAGATGTAGAGAAAAGGGCAATTGGACTCTGTGAACCATGCAATTGCTCAATATGAAAGTTTTCTTGAGGAAGCATTTGGTTGTTTCATAAAGATGCAGAGAAAAGGGCAATTGGACTCTGTGAACCATGCAATTGCTCAATATGAAAGTTTTCCAAATAATGTCAATTTTGGAAAAATATTTCCAAATGATAAGAGGTACATACTAGATGTGAGTACTAGGTAAGGAAGAGTGCAAATACTCGTGATGGTGCTTATGTAGTGATATAGAGGTACATTTGGAGTGCAGTAGCCTGGCAAATAAAAAGGTGTTGAGTTTTAATAACAGGGTATTGTTGATGAGTAGGGGAACACTCAAGAAGAGAGTGTTGTTAAGGTATTATTAACAAGATGATCAAATGACATAAATGCAGATTCTGTTGTTCTGTTGCAGATTATAATTCCAGAGTCCAATGGACATGGAAGCAGGGTAGAGCTTGTAGAGTTGGTTGAGGAATGAAGAGATTGCAGAAGGGAAGTGCATAATTACATAGTAAGAAATGAAAAGTTGATAAGGGCTTAGAAAGAGCAGAGCCAAAATTAATATTCAATTGCTATACAGTCATAATGACTTGAAAAGACGTCAACAAGGATTCTCGTAGGACATGAAGCCAAAAGGTTAAGAATGTCATTAATAGACACAGGAAGCTAGGGAAGACTCCTTAGCCTTGAAGGTAGAAATGTGTCGATGATTGCAAAGCTTGCTAAAAAAGAGAACAAGGGTCCCACAAGGTGAGATGGGGTGTGACTCATGGGATGGGTGAATCATCTCCGTGGGAAAGCATAGGAATGTTTGAAAAAAAATTGCTAGCCATTAATTAGCTACTTATGTCTAAAAGTATTCAAAGCAAGGAATCCTCTTTTGTTATTAGAGTTTGCAGTGGAAGCAGGACTTAAGTGCAAATAGTTCAAGGGACAAAATAATAATGGTTCATTCACTTTGAAAGAGCCAATGGAGAAATATAGCATCCCATGGGAGCACATTGCTCTTGAGTGGAGAGAATAGGGCTTCATAGTGAATCACTCAATGAAGTAAAGAGAAGTATTTTAAAATTGAGCAAAAGCCAATGGATAGCTAGAGATAATGGTAAGGGATGCCATAATGTTAATGAGTTAGTTGGTTGGAGGATACCGCAGCATTAAGAAGAATGGAATGATAGAACTACCTCATTCCAAGGTGCTGGAAGGTTCCAACAAGATAAAGTTGGGGCTGAAATTGCAAGATGGCTGAGTGGGACTTGGCTAGAAAAAAAAAGTTTAGATCAAGGAATGACAATGTTCGAATGAGCAGAATGACAGTGCACATGGCCGCAGAGATCTAGAGGGATTCTAGGGAGGCTACATGGAGCACACGAAGTTGGAACATATATGCTAAGAGTTACGCATAATGCATATAATGAAGCTAGAATACATATGCATAAGTATGCATGCTGACGGTGAATGCTTGGTGCATATAGAAGTGCATTAGTGCATATGGGAATGTTTGGGCATACATATGGCATGCTTGTAGACTAATAGTCGGCCATTTATATATGGAATAATGATGTTATGATAATTGTGTTGAAATATTGTAGCTCAGACAGGTGTCTTTGCTTTGGCAAGGTGTCATGCAAGCAAGCGGCACAAGGATTAATGTTTCTTCAAGTCATTTCAATTTTTTCGAAGTCTAACTTAGGAAAATATGATTTATTAATTTGATTAATGATCATTTAAATATTTCCTAAGTTGAAACTTAGGAAATGTCAATTATTAATCAATATTAGTTAACCTTCTGTGAGAAGCTTCTTTTGATCTTATCCAAAAGTCAAAGCGAGTTTCAGATTAGATCGTAGCCATTGATTTGACATGATGGGGATCTATTCTCCAACATTGAATCGACTAGCCAGAGATTTAAAAGTAGAGGGGGTGACTTGAGGAGATACATTGGCTCATTGAGAATTTGACACCGAGGGTTTTAACAGCAAATCGAAAGTGTGAGGAGAACCTTTTGGAGAGAAATTCTGAAGGAGATAGGAAGAGTTTGCACCTTCATCTTCTACCAGCTAATACACCAGTGAGAGTGCAGGCCGAATCTTGGAGATTGAAGGGCCGAGACAACTAAGATCGAGTAGAGGTCATGAGCTGAGCAATTTGTGGTGGTTGGGGCCGATTTTGGTTCATTTTGTAGCGAGGAGGAAAGGAAGCTAGGCCGCAGCCATAGCCATACTCTCCAGCATCATATCGGGCCTCAAGCAAGGGGCTGCGAGTTCCCTTAGCCACCGACTCAACCCTTCTATTCATTGGTAGCAAGGGGCCGTGAGGGTCGTGTGACTGGTGGACAAAATTTCAGGAGCCAAAGGCTCAATCCAGCGCTGGGTTTTCTGAAGTGGATGTGTGTCAGGTTTGGCCACAAATTTTTATTGTAAAACTACATTTTTAGGCATTTGTTGAAGCTGGATAATCAAACCCTCGTTTGCTGGTTTTCCCTGGAGTTGGGGTTTCCAGGGTATTTCTGGTGTCTAAAATTGTGAGAATGGTTTCTTTAATTTATGTCGTGCATTGCAAGGTTATTTTTCTCAGTTATATTTCTGTTTCATAAATCATAATTTAGAATTTGTTGTTGTTCTTGTTCTGGGTATAAAAAATTATAAGATTCAGAAATTAGTTTACTGGGCATAAAGAAATTTAACATGGTATCAGAGCTTTTCCTCTGAGAAAGAAACCGAGCGTTTACACAAGAATTTTCAGCCAACAATAATCTTTAGATCTAGGAGGTTGTGGTAGAAGGGTTTCAGAGAAATGTCAATCTCAGGTATCAGATTTGAAGATAGATTAGATGTTGCATCTAACTTTGGCATTTGGAAGGAGCGTGTATTGTTGTCATTGGAGGAGTATGGGCTCAAGGAATTTGCATTTCAAATAGTTGCAGTTCCAACAGATGCACATCAAGCTGAAACTCACAAGAAGAATGATGCCAAGGAAAGGCGTATTATCTTGGATGGGGTCAAGGACCATATTGTCCCTCACCTCTCAGGATTGGATATAACCAGGAAGATGTGGGAAGCCATCATTAAACCATACCAGAATTCAAACCTCAACAGAAAGATGGTTTTGAAGGAGAAACTCCGAAGTACCAAAATGGGAAAGGGGGAAAGTGTATCCTCCTACCTCACTAATCTCGGACAAATAAAGGATGAATTGGCAGCTGCTGGAGAGACTGTGGATGGCACTGAAATTGTGAGGATAGCCTTGAATGGCTTCTCTAATTCATGAGATGTCTTTGTGAGATACATTGTTGCCAGGGAACACACTACAGACTGGGATCGATTGTGGGATGACTTCATGCAAGAAGAGTTGAGGTTAGCATCTCTCAGTGGTAGCAACAATCATCAAAAGGGTGAGGAAGAAGAGAACATTGGTCTTGCAGGAAAGGGTAAAGCTAAAACCAAGAAAGGCTCAGGAAGTGGGTAGACCTCCAAAGGAGAGAAGAAATGTGACATGAACAAAGTTAAATGCTTTGCTTGTCACAAATCAGGACACTATGCCAGTCAATGTCGTAACAAGAAAAAGGATAAGAAGAAGTCTCAGACAACAACTTCAGTAGACATTGACGAGTTTTCTTCCAAGTTTGATGGGGATTTCTCACTCATCGCTTGCCTCTCTAGCTCAGGCACAAAGGCAACATGGGTGTGGTATATTGATAGTGGTGTGTCATATCGTATGACAAGAGTTAGAGAACACTTCTCCAGTTTCAAAGAGGAGGAGATAACTTTCGATATAAAAATGGGGAATAAGTCCAAATGTACTCTAGTAGGACGAGGGACAATCACCTTTCAAAGGGAGTTAGGCAATGTAAAACTTATAGCACAAAATCATAGATATCCCAACAAAATTAATGATCTAAAAATGCACATTTATGCTACAAATAAACTCAATATTCAGAATAACGAGCAACCACATAAGAACAATTATTTTTACCCAGTTAACTTCTTTTGGTCAGATTATTTATTTTGAGAATAATAATACAGGGCATAAGATCTTTTATCTCAGATCTTAAATAATCCTCCTTAATCAGATTTCTGCAAGTACAAATCGACCCTAGGTCTCTCCAGTTGTACGGATCGAGTCCCTTATCCTTCTTGACAGTACGAATCAACAATACTTTCTCTTCTGCTGTACGGATCAATCCGTATTCCTTGCTGGCTGAGTGAATTAGACGTGCTCCTCTTCTGGATGTACGGATCGGGTTGTACTACCTGTAGGCTGTACGGGTCCTGCCACTATATGGTGAGATCTCGGCCTCTCCTCTTTAGTCTTGGCCCTAACTCGGCTTACCCTTGGCAGAGAACTTCTTTCCCTTGACAGTTCGATTCATATCGCAATAGCAATCTCAAACATCTTTTTATATTTGAAGTTGATCCATGTGAAAGATGAGAAATAATCTCAACCATTAGATCTAGATCTTGATCAATACTTGGGACTTAATCTCTTGATAACACAACTTAAATGTACCTTTTGAGTTCTCACAACTTAGAGAACCTTTCTTCACTATAATTTTCTAACACTCCCTCTTAGTGAGGAAAGTGTTCTCTATGACTCCCATCTTTTCCCTGAAGAATTCAAATTTCCCTTTAGGCAATCCTTTAGTTAGGATATCTCCAACTTGCTCATTTGTGGAGATGTACTGAAGCCTCATTGCTCATTTCTATACTCTATCCCTGATGAAGTGGTACCAGATCTCAATATGCTTGGATTTGTCATGAAAGACCGGGTTCTCTGAAAGTCTAATACAACTTTGATTATCTCAGTAAATTATTGTAGGATTCAATTCAGAAATGAACAAATCAACAAGTACCTTGCAGAGCCAAAGGGATTCACAATTTGCTTGACTTGTTGCCATGCACTCGGCCTCTGCAGAACTGAGAGCTACAAACGTTTGCTTCTTGCTGTACCAAGAGATCATCCCTGACCCCAAGCTGAAGCAACAACCAAAAGTACTCTTTCGATCCATCGCATTCCCTGCCCAATTTGAGTCTGAATATCCTTCCAAGCTAATTTGGTCTCCCTTCACATAGTGAAGTCCATACTCTATGGTACCTTTCAAGTATCTCAAGATGTGTTTGGCTATATTCCAATGTACTCTCCTAGGATCCACCATGCGTTGACTGAGAGTATTGACAACGAAACAAATATCGGGTCTAGTGTTGATCAAGTACATCAAGCAACCAATCAATTGCCTGTAGATGGTGGGATTCACCTTCTCTGACTCAGAGGTGTTCAATTTCTTGAGATTTGTAATCATGGGAGTGGCCATAGTTTTGCAGTCCTCCATCTCGAATCTTTTAAGAATCTCAACTGTATATTTTCCTTGACCAATGAAAATCTCAGCCTCTTGTTGCAAGACTTCTAAGCCAAGAAAATAATGCATTAGCCCCAAATCTTTCTTCTCAAATCCTTTGGCTAAGTTGTTCTTGCAACTTGTAATTAGAGTTTCTGTACCTGTTAGGAACATGCCATCAACATATAGAACAAGAATGAGAATATCACTTTTATTTCTGAGTAGGTACAGATTTGAATCTACATTGTTTTTGACAAACCCAATGCTCTGGAGATAGCTGTCAATTCTTGAATACCACACCTTGGGTGCCTGCTTGAGTCCATAAAGAGCCTTTTTTAATTGATAGACATGACTTGCTCTATCAGGAACTTCAAATCCCCGTGGTTGTTCCAAATAGACTTCTTCCTCAATCTTCCCATTGAGAAATGCTGTCTTGACATCCATCTGATGAATCTTCCATCCCATTTGAGTGGCAATGGACATCACTGCTCGAATGGAGGTATAACCAGCTACAGGAGCAAAGGTCTCATCATAGTCTACTCCTTCCTGCTGAGAGAAACCACGAGCTACAAATCTAGCTTTGTATTTTTCAATCCTGCCATCTGCTGCATGCTTGGTCTTGAAGATCCCCACTTGGAGCTTACCACATACTTTCCTTTTGGTCTTGGCACAATTTCCCATACTTCATTTTTCATTATTGAGGCATATTCTTCTACCATAGCATCTTTCCATACCTGCTTCTTAACGACTTCCTCAAAGCTGGTAGGTTTAGACTCAATAATATCACTCATAAGTGCAACATATCCTGAGTATCTCTGAGGAGGTTTACTTGTTCTGACTGAAGTCCTTGGGGCTTTTACTTGTTCACTGGCTTCTTTCAATAGTTGTTCTGCCACTTTGGTTTTCTTTTCTTGGAGGATTTTGACTAATCTTCCACCTGATCCTAATTCTGTCCCTCAGTAGGAGATTCTGTAGACTGAGGAGATGATGCTTCCTCCTGCTGAGAAGTTTCTGTTTCCAGAACGTCTTCATTCCTAAAAGACTTTTGGAAAGCTCTTTCTTCTTCAAATTTGACATCCCTTCTTTCCACTATTTTTCTGGTAGATGGAATGCACACCCTGTAGGCTTTGGAAGTTTCACTGTACCCAACAAGAATTCCTCTCTCTGCCGTGGGATCCAACTTGGTCTGTTTCTGTGCAGGAATATGACAATAGACAAGACATCCAAAGATACGTAGATGTTTGATGTCAGGTTTCTTCCCGGTGAAGGCTTCTTCTGGAGTTACATTTCCTAATATTCTGTGAGGACTCCTATTTTGAAGATATATTGCAATGTTACAAGCTTCTGCCCAAAGGAACCTTGGAAGATATTGATCATGAAACATTGCCTTTGCTGTCCCTGCAATTGCTCTGTTCTTCCTTTCTGACACTCCATTCTGCCGAGGAGTGTATGGAACTATTAACTCCCTCTTAATTCCTGCTTTTGCACAAAATTTCTTGAAGGCACAAGACATGTATTCTCCTCCATTGTCTGATCTGAAAACTTTTATCTTCTTCCCAGTTTGATTTTCAACAATAGCCTTAAACTCTTGAAACCTTCTGAGAACCTCTTCTGAGGTTTTTCCTTTCAGAAAATAAATCCATGTTTTTCTTGAGAAGTCATCTATGATGCTAATGTAATATCTGAACTTGCCCCCTATAGAGAGAGATGACATGGGGCCACAGATCTCATAATGGATCAGACCCAAAATTCCTTTGGACCGATGATCACTTTTAGGAAGTGGTGCTGTCGTATATTTTCCTAGAGCACATCCTTTGCATACTGCATGATGATATGTACTGAATGGAGGCGTTCCTGTCACAATCTTGCCCAAAATTTTAAGGGCCCCATGACCAATATGAGCCATCCTTCTGTGTCATAGTTCACTATCTCTACTACCACTGCTACTAGCTAGAGCATAAGATGAGTCAAACTGAAGCTTGTACATTTTATCTTTTCTTACCCCAATGACTTGCTTAGATTCTTTGCTCATATTCTTAGGCTTGATATAAACCCTTCTCTCCTTGAAGGATACTTCATATCCCTTGTCTTCTAAAGTAGATACTGAGACTGGATTTCCCTTTAATCCAGGGACATAGAGAACCTTTGAAAGGTAGAGAGGTTTTCCTGACTCCCTCTCAAACTTTACAGTTCCTATCCCTTTTAGATGATATGCAGAGTCATCTCCGAGAAGAACCTCAAAGTCAAAACCTTTTTCTTCAAGATTACTGAAATAATGTTTATGGCCAGTCATATGACTGGATGCTCCACTATCAATATACTAGACATCTCTGGTTTGAGTACTCGACAGACAAGCGCTGCAACTGTTTTCTGCCATTCTAACTCAATAGTGAAGTTGTGCTGCTCAGATCCTGCGCTCTGATACCATGTAAAACTTATAGCACAAAATCATAGATGTCCCAACAAACTTAATGATCTGAAAATGCACATTTATGCTACAAATAAACCCTATATTCAAAATAAAGAACAACCACATGGGAACACATATTTTTACCCATCTAACTTCTTTTGGTCAGATTATTTATTTTGAGAATAATAATACAGGGCAAGAGATCTCTTATCTCAGATCTTAAATAATCCTCCTTAATTAGATTTCTGCAAGTACAAATCGACCCTAGGTCTCTCTAGCTGTACGGATTGAGTCCCTTCTTCTTGACAGTACGAATCATCAATACTTTCTCTTCTGCTGTATGGATCAGTTCGTATTCCTTGCTGGCTGAGTGAATCAGACGTGCTCCTCTTCTAGATGTACGGATCGGGCCGCACTACCTGTAGGCTGTACGGGTCCTGCCACTATATGCTAAGATATCGGCCCTAGCTCTACCTCTCCTCTTCAGTCTTGGCCCTAACTGGACTTACCCTTGGCAGAGAACTTCTTTCCCTTGACAGGTCGATTCATATCGCAATAGCAATCTCAAATATCTTTTTATATTTGAAGTTGATCCATGTGAAAGACGAGAAATAATTTCAACCATTAGATCTAGATCTTGGTCAATGCCTGGGACTTAATCTCTTGATGAGACAACTTAAATGTACCTTTTGAGTTCTCACAACTTAGAGAACCTTTCTTCACTATGATTTTCTAATAGGTGAGACATTTAGTTTTACAAATGTCTTGCTCGTACTAGGGATGACAAAGAACCTGATATCGGTTTTGGCACTTCAGGACAAGGGGTATGATGTGTCATTTAGAGGACTGAAAGTCTACATTTAGCCCAAGGGGTCGAAGCAGGCCAAGATGATAGGGATCAGGTCACGTAAGTTATACAGGTTATAGTTTGAGTCACCTCTGGCATTGATAAACAACAACAAGGATATGGGAGAATTGTGTCGTAGGAGGATGGCTCACTTACACCATGGGGCACTTAATGTGCTCAAGGAGATAGTGACTGGCCTTCTAGAGTTGAGCACTGACCATAGTGACGTGTGTAAAGGGTGTGCCTTGGGAAAGTATGCAAAGACAACTTTTCCAAGCAGTGACAATAGATCGAAGGGCATATTGGATTTAGTGCACTCAGATGTATGCGGGCCTATGGTTTTCAACATCCTTGACATGATGTGAGTACTTTGTCACATTCATCGATGATTTCTCCAGGAAAACCTAGATCTACTTCATGAGGGCCAAACATGAGTTCTTTAGTTACTTCCAATAGTTTAAGGCTCTTGTGGAGAATGCGACAGGAAGGAAGATAAAGGTTATCAGATCAGATAATGGAGGTGAGTACACAGGGAAAGCCTTCAAGGAGTTCTGTGCACAGGCAAGGATCAAGAAGGAATTGACAGTTCCCTACAACCCTCAACAAAATGGGGTAGCGGAATGGAAGAACAAGGCCATTGTTGGTTCTGCTAGAGCTATGTTGTATGACCAAGATCTGCCCAAGTTTTTATGAGAAGAGGCATGCAATACTATAGTATACCAGAATAGGAGTCCTCACAAAGTAATGGGGAGATTGACTCCTGAACAAGCATTTACAGGGAAGAAGCTGAAAGTTGGTCACTTCAAGATTTTTGGTTTCCTAGTCTATTGTCATGTTCCCTCAGATAAGAGGTCGAAGCTTCATTCCACAACTGAGAAGGGGATCTTTGTTGGTTACAACGAAACTTTGAAAGCATATCGAGTCTATGTTCTAGCATTAAAGAAGATAGTGGTTAGAAGGGATGTGAGATTCGAGGAGGAGAAGGCTTTCAGGAAGTCTTATGATGTGCCAACAACAGTAGGGGATCAAGAGTTGATAGCTCCAAAGGAGGAACAAGAGTCACAACTACATGTCACAAAGATAGGTACAGGTACAGGGACTAGTACTTAAACAGTGGAGTAGGATGAGGAGTAGGAAGCTCCACCCACCGAGATTGTACCTCCTACTCTAGGGAGGAAGAAGAACCGAGAGGTTTCTCAGACATTACGAGATGCTTAGGAGTTTGTGGGTGCTCCTAGGACGAGTGTTGGACATAATAGGCCACCACAATGATATTCATGGTATATGGCATTGATAAGTGTTCTCGTTGACAGGGAGCCTTCCAGTTTTCAGGAAGCATTGGAGCAACATGTTTGTTGGGATGCCATGGTGGAGGAGCATGCCTCCATCATGAAGAATGATGTTTGTGCGGTGGTGCCAAGAATTGAGGGCAAGTCAGTGGTTGGGTATTGCTAGATCTATAAGATCAAGCATGTTGTAGATGACAACATTGAGAAATTCAAAGCCATGTTCGTGGCTAAGGGGTTCTCTCAGAAAGAGGGAGTTGACTATGCAGAGACATTTGCCTCGGTAGTTGGATACTTCCATTAGGGCTGTGATCTCATTAGTAGCAGAGATAAGTTGGTAGATTCATCAGATGGACGTCAAGACGACTTTCCTCAATGGAGTTATAGAGGAAGAAGTGTACATGGAACAACCAAAGGGTTTTGAGGTATATGGGAGGGAGTCCCATGTATGTAGACTAAAGATAGCACTATATGGGCTCAAGTAGGCACCCAGAGTGTGGCATGAGTGCATTGATAGTTACTTGCAGGGCATTGGCTTCGTGAAGAGTGAGGCAGACTCAAATCTCTATTATATCATGATAGGGGGAGAGCCACTCATTCTTGTGTTATATGTGGACGATCTATTTCTAGCAGGTTCGTAAAGGCTCATTACAGATTTCCAGAGGGATCTTGCTTCAGAGTTTGATATGAAGGATTTGGGGTTGATGCACTATTTTCTTGGATTGGAGGTGTGGTAGCGAGATGGCGAGGTTTTCCTGGGACAGCGGAAATACGCAGTAGAGTTCTTGAAGATGTTCAGGATGCAGGACTGTCGGTCGATGACTACACCCATGGTTACTAATTAGAAGAAGATAGATGCTTCCAAGCAGGATGCAGTGGACCCTACCTTATACATGCAATTGATAGGCTCTCTCATGTATCTGGTCAATACTAAGCCAAACATTTGTTTTGCTGTAAATTCTCTCAATCAATTCATGGTTGAACCAAGGAGAGCACATTGGACCGCAACGAAACATATATTGAGGTACCTACGTGGCACAATTGAGTATGGTTTGAGGTATGCTCAGGGAGATGGAGTGAAGTTGATGGGCTATACAGATGCAAACTAGGCAGGCAATGCAGTGTACAGGAAAAGAGATTTAGGGTGTTGTTTAAGCTTGGGATCGGGGTTTTTTTCTTGGTTCAGTAGGAAGCAAAAGTCTGTTGCATTGAGTTGTGCGGAAGCGGAATACATGGCATCAAGCATGGCAGTATGTGAGGCCGTATGGCTTCGGAATCTGCCAGTGGCATTGTTTGGTTAGGAGCTAGAACCGACCATCATACATTGTGATAATTAGAGTTGCATAAAACTCTCTGAGAATCCTGTGTTTTATGATAGGTTGAAGCACATCGACATCAAGTATCACTTCATTCGAGTATCTGCCTATAGATGAGCAAGTGGCAGATATTCTCACTAAGGTCTTGATGAAAGGCAAGTTTGTCTACTTCAGGGATAAGATGGGAATTGTGGAGAACACCTTCCTTGCTAAGAGGGAGTGTTGAAATATTGTAGCTTGGACAGGTGTCTTGCTTTGGCAAGGTGTCATGCAAGCAAACGACACAAGTATTAATGTTTCTCCAAGTCATTTAAATTTTTCCTAAGTCTAACCGAGGAAAATGTGATTAATTAATTTGATTAATGATCATTTAAATATTTCCTAAGTTGAAACTTAGGAAATGTCAATTATTGATCAATATTAGTTAACCTTATGTGAGAAGCTTTTTTTTTATCTTATGCAATAGTCAAAGTTAGTTTCAGATTAGATCGTAGCCATTGATTTGACATGATGGGGATCTAATCTCCACCATTGAATCAACTAGCTAGAGATTTAAAAGCAGAGGGGGTGAGCTGAGGAGATACATTGACTCATTGAGAGTTTTGCATCGAGGGTTTCAGCAACAAATCGAAAGTGTGAGGAGAACCTTTTGGAGAGAAATTTTGAAGGAGGTAGGAAGGGTTTGCACCTTCATCTTCTACCAGCCAATACACCAGTGAGAGTGCAGTTCGAATCTTGGAGATTGGAGGACCGAGAGGGCCAAGATCGAGTAGGGGTTGTGAGTTGAGCAATTCGTGGTGGTTGGGGCCGAGTTTGGTTCATTTTGCAGCGAGGAGGAAAGGGAGGCTAGGCCGCAACCATAACCCTACTCTCCAGCACCATATCGGGCCTCAAGCAAGGGGTCGCGAGTTCCCTTAGCCACAGACTCAACCCTTCTATTCGCTGGTAGCAAGGGGCCGCGAGGGCCATGTGACTGGTGGACAAAATTTTAGGGGCCAAAGGCTTAATCCAGGGCTGGGTTTTCTGAAGTGGATGTGTGCCAGGTTTGGCCACAAATTTTTATTGTAAAACTACATTTTCAGGCATTTGCTGAAGCTAAATAATCAAACCCTCGTTTGTTGGTTTTCCTCGGAGTTGGGGTTTCCAGGGTATTTCAGGTGTCGGAAATTGTGTGAATAGTTTCTTTAATTTCTACTGTGCATTGAAAGGTTATTTTGCTCAATTATATTTTTGTTTTATAAATCAAAATTTAGAATTTGTTGTTGTTCTTGTTCTGGGTATAAAAATTTATTGGATTCAGAAATTAGTTTACTGGGCATAAAGAAATTTAACAAATTGAATATGACTAATGATGGATTATGTATCTAGGAAAAATGTTTATAGCATGGTTGAAGATGTTGTTGGTGTTGTCGCTGCATATGACGACCATCCATATGAAGACAAATGAGGATGGTAAGAATGTTGATCAAGAGGTTGGTGAAGGTAGCTTGTGAGCTTCAAATACTAGTTGATCAGGTAGCATCAAGTAATGTGATAACAACCATGTAGGTATGCATTTGGCTTGCTTATGATGCATAAATGTTGAAGGAAATTGAGGTAAGAGTTCCTTCAATCGGAATTCAAATTTTGAGTTAAATTTCAATATTTGAATTGATGAGTAAAAACATAGGGCCTTGAGTATACAAATGTTGTTTAATGCTTGAATGCAATTATATGATATTTAATTGCATATTATGTTATGTTGGTTATGAGATCATAACTAGGTCAAGTCAGGAGATACTCCTGTTTTAGTAATAAATGCCAATAGAGCTAGCCATGTATGAGGCCATGTTGTGGTTGGATAGGGAAGGGCTATAGCGTCATGCAAGTGCTCAATGGTCTTCCCCTGTATAACCGATGTTTGTACTGTAATCTCTTTCTCGTCATTGAAGAGCACTAAGGGATTACGTTCCTAGTGTTGTGTATGGGTCAAAGAGGAAAGTATCCAAATGACCAAATGAGTAACTGGGAAGAGTTTGGATGATGTGTTAAGGCTGTCATTTTCATGTGCTATTCAATGCACTCAATTTCAGATCTGAAAATTACTTTCAAGTGACCTCAAACAATAACTAGGGCTTTTATCACTGAATAGTTTTACACTGAAATTATGACAGAAAATTGCAGCGAAAGCACAAAGATTAGAGAGAAATCATCCATGCACATGAGACACAAAAATTTATGTTCTGTAAATTTTCTAGTTGAGAATTTATGAGGACTATAGTCCTAGCAAAATTACAACTTTCAACAAATTCCTGAAAAACCCTTTCAACTTGCAAACCTACTATTGTACCTCGCTGACGTGACCTTGCTGGTTGCCGACGTCACCCGTTGCACGACCTACTGATGTCAGCCGTACAGATTGTTGACGTCAGTAGTATGGATTGTCCGTACCACACGTGTGGCTGTCCTTCCTCAGCAAAAAATCAGAAAGCAGAATGTCCAGAAACCCTAGTCCAGATTTGCCAAAGTGAAGAATTTCCTTTGCTGAAATTTTGCCTCCCAATCTACTTGGCACAAGTGCTCATTCACTTATGCCAAATCCATAATGTCACAATGAGATGTCACAATGTCTCCTCACATTGCCTCTTCTTTTATAGGAGTACAAAGTGAGTTTAGAAGGCCCTTAACTTACTTTAAAGAGCCCTCCACTAAACTCAACATTAAATTAGACTTGTTTATTCCTCCATGTGGGTGTGAAGCCCCAACATGTGGTCATGAAGTCCCAACACAAGCCCCCACTCCAAACAAAAAGGGTTTTCACCAATATGAAAATGCAATGTGAGTGGAAATGACGATTCCCACATGCTCGACACCAAGGCGAATGTGGGAATACTTCCCGATGCTACAAAACATCAACACGTCGTCTTAGTGAGGGAGGTATTCCATCCACCATCACCTGGAAGTAGATCTGTCTACCACACATAAGCAAATACCGCTATATGACATGGACTCTTCTTGGAAGACACCCTGGTCCTAGAAGCCTTCCGCTTTTGAGCATCCTACCTGGCTTCCTCAACCCATGACACCTTCCTGACAGTCTTGGAAGACTCCTCTTTCCCACCTGAACCTGAAGGTTGACTTCCTCTGGACGATCAACTCTCCCTCTGAGCTTGTTGACTCTCTCTTAAGTCTAACTTCCTCTTGACAGACTTGGAAGGCTGCTCCTTCCCACCGGATCTTGAAGGTTGACTCTCTCTGAGTTGCACAACTTTCGGAGCTACCTGCTCCTTGTCCTCTGTCATTGTGTTGCTTGCCATAGCTCGCATAGGCTGGCCCTTTAGCCTATACGAGTTGCTCTTTCTAACTCCAAGAACCACTGTTGTGTTTGAGCTAGATCCTCTGGGCATGATCCTACACTGCATGCTTGATACCCATACCAAGTTCGACATACAAATCTGAGTCAGACTCTGTGAAGCTCTCAAACAACTCCCGTGCTCCTATCAAATGACACGTGGCTTCACTATCCACAAACCAAGTTCCACCACTGGAAACTTCTCCAAAAAGGGTGGAGACCAATAAGAACTCCATCTGAAGCCTATCTACAACCACATCTACCTCTGTTAATGATACCTGTTGCTTCCTACTCCCTTTCTTTCGCTGTGGACACTGTGAAGCATAATGACCATGCTCATGGCAAGCAAAACAGTTGACCTTGCTAAGGTCCTTCTTCTTCCTCTGCTCTGGAGATGCCTGTCTTCTTGGAGAATCGTTTCTTCCGTGCTTCTTAGCATTAACAACTAGGGCTAGGTTTTCATCATTGCTACCTCTCTGCATGTCATTCTTGGACTCCATCCGACCCTCCTCTTGCATGTAATCGGTCCACAGTCTCTCAAATGGTGGTAACTTCTCTTGTGCACAAATCCCTTGCACAAATGGTTCCCAAGACCCGAGAAAACCATTCAATGCCACATTCACCAACTCTGTGACATCAACTGCCTCACCAATGGCTACAAGCTGATCACGAATTTGAGTGATCCTCATGAGGTAGCTAGCAATTGTATATGACTTAGACATCTCAACATATCGGAGCTGGTGCCTCAAAATCAACTTCTGGTTCGAATTTCCGCTTTGGTACAAGCCCACCAAAGCCTCATTCATCTCCTTGGCCATCTTCTTCTCGGAAATATGAGGGATCAAGTGATCCTTCATAGAATCCAACAACACTCGCTTGGCCTTCACTTCTCGCTTCCTATGGGCTGCCAATTCCTGCGGATCATTTGGATCTGGAATTGCCTTCTCAACGTATTGTTTCAGATCATATTCTTCCAAGAGAAGAGGAATCCTAGCCTTCCAGGCCCGGAAATTAGTGTCCCCATCCAACGTGTCCTCCACTCTAAGAGTGCTCACCATTGTGACCTGCCCAGAACAGAAAATCTGCAGCAACTATGTCTCAAGAGATGACTCCCTCTCTCTCTAGAGCCTATGCTTTGATACCATGTCAAATTTTCAAGTGCAATTCAATGCACTCAATTTCAGATCTGAAAATTACTTCCAAGTGACCTCAAACAGTAAACTAGGGCTGTTATCACTGAATAATTTTACACTGAAATTATGACAGAAAATTACAGCGGAAGCACAAAGATCAGAGAGAAATCATCCATACACATGAGACACAAAAATTCATGTTCTGTAAAATTTTCTGATTGAGAATTTCCGAGGACAAAACAATCCTCCTAGCAAAATTACAACTTTCAACAAATTCCGGAAAAACCCTTCCAACTTGCAAACCTGCTGTTGTACCCTGCTGACGTCACCTTGTTGGCTATTGACGTCACTTGCTGTACGACCTGCTGACGTCAGTCGTACGAACTGTTTGTACCACACTTGCAGGCAGAAAATTAGAAAATAGAATGTCTAGAAACCCTAGGCCAGATTTGCTAAAGTGAAGAATTTCTTTTGCTGAAATTTTGCCTCCCAATCTCCTTGGCACAAGTGCTCACTCACTTATGCCTACTCCATAATATTACAATGAGATGTCACAATGTCACCTCACATTGCCTCTCTTTTACAAGAGTCCAAAGTGAGTTTAGAAGCCCTTAACTTACTTTAAGGAGCCCTCCACTAAACTCAACATTAAATTAGACTTGTTTATTCCTCCATGTGGGTGTGAAGCCCCAACACAAGCCCCCTCTCCAAACAAAAAGGGTTTTCACCAAAATGAAAATGCAATGTGAGTGCCAACGATGATTCCCACATGCTCTACACCAAGGCCAATGTGGGAATACCTCCTGATGTTACAAAACATCAACAAAGGCATTGGCTAGACCTTGTAACTCACCATGGTGGAATACGTGACATAGATATGCGGTATTTCAGAGTCAATGGAAGGATGCATTGTGTAGATGTGGCCATGGGTATTGGCACATTGATTTATTCTTTGGTAATGTTTGATTGCATTATAAAAAGCTCGATATGCTGATAATGCATAATGAATGATACTTGCATTCCATTTAATATGAATAATAGTTGGAAGTGATTGAATTGTTGGTAAGATACAATTATGAGATCATTTCATGAGTTGGCGTAAATGTTGCAATAATAGGATAATGTGCATGAATACCGACAATCTGCTTTGTTGAATGAAAGTTGAAATAGATTACAGGTAGAGTGGTCTTAGATATGGCAATGGTGTAAGCCCATAACGAAGTTCGATACCTGCTGCTGAAGGGCCAAATGTTATGAGATGGAATCTCATGCTTGGGGATTTGGTTTCCTATATGAAATAGGTTTGAAAATTAATAAATGGGATTGCTATAAGGATGTTTCATGATGGGAGTATGTATGTGATATACAGGATATGATGGCTATTGAAGCTGGAAAGCTCAGGAAGAATCCTACTGCTGTGACACTGGAACCCTGTGATTGCCATAAGTTATATCATGCTCGTGGAAGTTTGGTAGTAAGTTGGTACTCTCCTTGCACGATAACACCTTGGCAAGATGGATCCCCCGAGGGACTATGTAACAGAAAAGGGGATGCCTGAGCTTGGAGGGTGAGTATGGCAAGGAAGAGGTAACTTAATAATGCATATGGCATGGTGACTGGAATCATGAGGGTGTGTTTGAAAGGACAGTTAGTTGAGTTCTTTCCCATGGTAGCTTTGTGAAGCACATGATAGCCATACAGAGAAGTGTTGGTTTATGATTGCGAACCTATCTTTGAATAAATGTTGTATTACATAGTTGAGAACTCCCGTGGATAAAATAATTGATGTATGATAATAGCTAAGTTACCGGATCCACTCGGTATGGACGCGGGATCCACGTTTCGGAACTAGATCCAGATCCGGATCTGTCCAGATCCGTGTGGGATCCGCCAGCGCAATGTTTCCTTTCTCATGGGAGACAGATCTGTAATATCGGAAACGGTTCTTGAATTTGGGAACGGATCCCGTAAACCAGGAAATGAATCCTCGGATCCCAAAGGTAAATTTGTCGGTTTTAGGTTTTAGGCATTTTTTAGGGTTTTAGCTTCGAGATTTGTTTTATAAGGGCGCCCGACCCCACTTCGAAGGCAATAGAAAGTGATAGTGGTTTGTAGCAAGGCGCCGGATTTAAAAACTTGTCGTGACTTGTGAGTGGGCAGTCAACACTGTGTCGGCAGACTCGGCACTGAGTAGTCCAGCAGCATCGAACACTCGCATCCTCATGGAACGACCCACAGGTCCACTCGAAGCACAGGGAATGACCCACGGGTCCACCAACATCGACACTCGCAGCCTACAGGTATGTTTTACCTCTCTGCGCACCCTCCTACGTTGTGACTCTTTAATTTTAATTTTTTTTACAAGTTTTATTTTTTAATAATAAATTGTTTATAAACTTCAGTTTATATTATTAGTGTTAAGTTTTTAACTTTTTATAGCGTTTTTAAATTTTATTACAGTTTATACTATATAGCGTTATTATTTAATATTATTAAACTTTATCAAATTTTTATAGTGTACATTGTATTGTAACTTGTTAGTTGTTATACGATATATTATATATTAGACTTTAGTTAAATTTATGTATATATTAAATACTAAATTAGTAGATTCTAATATATTGTTTTAACTTTTCATTAATATATTGCTTAGTTATATTAACTTATATAGCTTTTATTAAATACTGAATATTATTATATTAAATGGAATTTGTGTATATTATTTTTTTAAAATTTAAATAGTTTTAATAATACTATCATTATTTAATATTCATATATATAAATATTAAAGACTAAATAATATATATGTAGTTCCTACTATTAAGTGTGATATTGTTATTAAGATTTTAGTTTTACTTAAAGTTAAAAGTTAATAATATAATATTTATATAGTATTGATGTTATTAATATTTAAAACATCCCGATGTTAAAACTTAAAACCCTTAGTATTAGTATTTACTATTTATATAGTAGCCATTTTTTTTAGTTTTAAAACCTCCTGATGTTAAAACCATTAGTATTATTATTGTGGCCATTTAAATATATTATATTATTATATTTATAACCTTGCATGTATATTTAAATTTTATTATTAATATAAGACTATAGTCTATAAGTGAATGCCAAATTAAACTGATGCTGGGAACCTTCACATGTTTGTTTCTATTTCAAAGTATAATGGCAGCTTTGTAGTTTGTAGTATGTACCCGTGTGATGAAAGAGCAGTGTCCAGGTCTGCTTTGTAAATTGTAGTTTGTAGTATGTACCCATGTGATGAAAGAGCAGTGTCCAGGATTGCTTTGTAGTTTGTAGTATGTACCCATGTGATGAAACATCAGTGTCTAGGATTTGCTGTTAATAACTGTGGGGCAGTCTAATTTCACCAAGTTGCTTTGGTTCTGTGTATCACTGTATTGTAATAAACCCAACCTAAAGATAATTACTAATTAAACTTCAAATAGTTGACCTACATTGAAAAGGTTCCAAAAATGGATAGCAGTTAGATGAGTAAAGACTAAAGAGTCTATGATTAGCTCTTATTGAGGGTTAAGTTGCTAGCTGCAATTAGCTAGCCTACAATGGATGTATACAGATTAGCTAGCCTATGTATACCATGCATAAGAATCTAAATTAGAATGCTGCTCTATATTATTGTTTTTAATTTTACTTTTCACTACCATGGTATATTATAAATTACAACTTATAATTTATTTTTTATTATAAATGGAGTGTGATAGACATGGAACCATTACAGCATGAGCAGAGTGAAGGGGAAAATGTCAAGAAAGAACCAAGATATCCATTATGGCAATATGTGGAAATTGTTGGCAAAAGTGCAGGAGGTGGTTCATACAAATGGAAATGTAGTGAATGCAATAACGTAAAAAATGGCTCATACACTAGGGTGAAGGGCCATCTCACTGGGAAGATGGGGATATGCATTGGTCCAAAAGGTCCAAATGGCGAACCTGGGACAAATTTGAGTCATGCAAAGCTTCAGTTCTATGCATCTTTGCAAGATGTTGCTGATAGGAGACTCGCTCAGGGAAAAATCCCTGTGTAAGGCTCTACAGTGAGGCCTCCGTTGCCATCTAGACCAGCTATCACAACTAATAAAAGGCCTACTTTGGGACCTCTTGAAGCAGCATTCAATAACCAGTGCAGAGAAGTAGTTGATGAGCATATAGCTCGTTGCATCTATGCAAATGCACTAGCATTCAATTTGGTGCGCTTCCCTTACTGGCAACAAATGATTAAGGCGGTCAATGAAGCGCCAAAATGTTATGAACATAAAATATACATAAATAGATATTCATAACATAATAATAGTTAATAAATAATAATTATTAATAATGAAAGGTCATGTCTCAAAGGACATGACTATTGGTAAAGGGCACCCGTGCGTGGGTATATGAGCAGGCCCTCATTCTCAATTGTAATCATCTCATCATCTATATCTTATTATTCATTCTTATTACATATATATTTGTCCATATGGATTTGGTTACTATATTCCAGATATTTTGGATTATTCTTGTGTGAGCGAATTTTGTTCGTCTCATTTGGTATCAGAGCAAGTTCTGATCCGGCCCTTGGCCGCACTTTACTCAAACTTTGTTTGAGCCGGCTTTTAGCCAACCCCTTCATTTCGGAGCTTCTCCGGTTCCAAGGTCCTTGACCAAAAATCGGCTTTTGGCCATTCAAATATTCAGAGTTTCTCTGATTATCTTGGTCTTTGACCATAATTGGGCTTTTAGCCAAACACAAAATTTTTAGAGTTTCTCTAAATCTGGTCCTTGACCACAATCTGACCTTTGGTCACACTAAATTTTTTTGGAGTTTCTCCCAACCCAGGTCATTGACCAAAAATCCATTGACCACACCAGCCTTTGGCCATTTAAAAATATTGAAGAAGACAGTCCCGCTGCAAAGAAAATCTGAAGATAAAGAAATCACAAAAATATTAAAGAGGCGCCATTATTTACAGTTCATAATTTTAAAAATTGTTGCTTGTACCATATGTCATACGAACACACATCC
>SNQJ01S0033790.1:51283-78688 GCA_010110895.2 Picea sitchensis
GTTCAAATCCAGAGGGGGGTAGGGTATGTATACCTCCGTAGACTTTACCAGTCAAATCGCTGGGCGGAGGGGGGTCCCTTGTCCCACAAACAAGGGGGTCTCATACACCAATTTGGTGTGGCTTGGCCGTGACCTTAAAAATATATTATTATTATTATTATGGTTGATTCTGGAATCCGATCAAATAGATCGGAGATTAATCTTCTTAGCCAAATTGCTTCTGTGCATGCTTCACATGCTGCGATATACTCTGCTTCTGCTGTGCTGAGTGTGACAGACTTCTGTTTCCTGCTGCCCCAAGATATCATAGCGGAGCCCAAGCTGAAACACATGCTTGAAGTGCTCTTTCTGTCTTCTACACTTCCTGCCCAATCTGAGTCTGTGAATCCATGAAGCTGTATATTGCTGGATGCGGTATATCTCAAACCATAGTTTATTGTTCCATGAATATATCTTAATACATGCTTTGCAGCTATCCAATGCTCATGTCTCTGTTCTACCTGGAACTGGCTTACTGTATTCACGACAAAGCAAATGTCTGGTCGAGTATCTACCAAATACATCAATGACCCAATTAGTTGTCGATATAGAGATGGATCTACTGGATCAAAATCTGGATCCTTTACTTTTCTTATATCTGTATTCATCAGAGTGTCCATGGACTACATGGAATACATGGCAGCGAGCATGGCTACATGTGAGGCCATATGGCTTCGGAAGCTGCTAGTGGCATTGTTCTGTTAGGAGCTAGCACCGACCATCATACATTGTGATAATCAGAATTGCATAAAACTCTGAGAATGCAGTATTCCATGATAGGTTGAAGCACATCGACATCATATACCATTTCATTCGAGATTGTGTACAAAACGCTACAGTCCAAGTACAGTATGTACCTACAGATGAGCAGGTGGAAAATATCCTCACCAAGGCCTCGATGAAAGGCAAGTTTGTCTACTTTAGGGATAAGATGGGAATAATGGAGAACACCTTCCATGCTAAGAGGGAGTGTTGAAATATTGTAGCTTGGATAGGTGTTCCTTGCTTAGGCAAGGTGTTATGCAAGCAAAGGACACATGGATTAATGTTTCTCCAAGTCATTTAAATTTTTCTTAAGTCTAACTTAGGAAAATGTGATTAATTAATTTGATTAGTGTCATTTAAATATTTCCTAAGTTGAAACTTAGGGAATGACAATAATTAATCAGTATTAGTTAACTTTCTGTGAAAAGCTTCTTTGATCTTATCCAAAAGTCAAAGTGAGTTTCATATTATATCGTAGCCATTGATTTGACATGTTGGGGATTTAATCTCCCCCGTTGAATCAACTAGCTAGATATTTATAAGCAAAGGGGGTGGCTTGAGGAGAGACATTGATTTGGTGAGTGACACCAAGAATGTCAACTGCAAATTGAAAGTGTGCTTGGAAGAGTCCAGGAGCAGAGAAGGAGATTGGAAGGCTGCCAACCTTCATTACCTTGCAGATCCGAGGAAAGCAGAAGGGTTAGAGGCCGAGTTTTGGTGTGTGCAGGTCGAGGGGGCCGTGGGTGTGCTATTCACAAGGAAGAGATGGAGGCTGGAATACTCCAGCCATATCTCCTTCAGCCCACACCTAGCCCACGTGAGGGAGAGTCGGGTCCCCAGCCGCCGTCGTACCAACCGCTGTACCAGTGTCGTAGCAACGCCATACTGCAACAATACACATAGACAGGAAGGTCGTGCAGGCCGTAAGGGTGAAGTCGAGACTCAATAGACCCTAGCCGATTTTCTGTGGAGTAGTGTCTTAAGTTTGGCACAAAATTATTGTAATTATTTTCTGGATTTGCTGAAGCTGACAATCAAACCCTTGTTTGTTGGTTTTCCCCGGAGTTGGGGTTTCCAAGGTATTTCTGGTGTCTGAAATTTGTGTGATTGGTTTCTATTGTTTCCGCTGTGCATTGCAAGGTTATTTTACTCAATTATATTTATGTCTCATAAATCAGATTTAGAATGTGTTGTTGTTCTAGTTTTGGGTATAAAAATTTATTGGAAACATAAATTAGTTTGTTGAGTTTAAAGAGAAATAACAGACCTAAGGGCATGCATCCAATGTTTGTGTGTGTATGGAGGTCGGACAATAAGGCCATCCTTTCGCTTAAGAAAGTGCACATAGTAGGGAGGCTATTGCAACACATGAAGGCTGGATTGCTTTTGTGCTTTTGGAGGTCACATTTTCAAAAAGTATTGGCTTCGTTTGTTTCTAGGGATTGGATCAAGATGTTGTAGAAGGAGAAAGAATTTCTTAGTCTTTGCATATTGTTTAGGTAGATCTGAATTGTTTGCGATATGGGTTTAAAGTAGGAGCTTGAAATTCTCAATGGACACACTTATGACATGTGGACTCATGGCATGGAGATTTAGTTGAGAAGCAAACAGTTGTGGCAATATATTAAGGATTCTATACTTAAAACTACGGATGAGCATGTGAAGCTCAAGATGGAGGGTAATAAGAAATATGAGGCTATAGGTGTGAACACCTACATCTAAAGGAAGCACAAGTAGTTAGAGAAAAGGTTGATCACATCACTTGTTTTACATCAACATTGTCAAGACCATGCCATGCATGACGTCATTTGTTTTACATCAATAGTGCTAATGACATGTCATGCAGTTCATTTCCATGGTTGCATGATGGCATGACTATGAAGTAGGTTGTAAACACCTTGCATGTCTGAATAAATTGTCTTTGTTTTGAAACAAATAATTATGTTTAATTGATCTGTATCTAATATGACCATTATGAAAAGGTGTTAAGATAAATATTATAATGTTCTTATTAAATTCATGAATCTTTTATACTATGATCTTTATCTTTACTTTATTATAATGCTAAATTTTATAATATAATTATATTATAAATCAAGTTAGGCAATACTAACTTTAATTGGGTGTTAGGTATTGGGGAGTTGCATAACGTACTATTATGATATTACACCATTGAATTTCATCACCCAAGTACATTTTTTATTAATATTAATGTGCTTTCTGTTGAAATTATGACAACAATTAAAAGAAGCTATGATAAAAACCAAATTTACTTATAGTAA
This sequence comes from Picea sitchensis, assembly GCA_010110895.2. Classification (NCBI taxonomy): domain Eukaryota; kingdom Viridiplantae; phylum Streptophyta; class Pinopsida; order Pinales; family Pinaceae; genus Picea; species Picea sitchensis. The sequence goes on from SNQJ01S0033790.1 coordinate 54,370, forward strand.
ATATTTGGTGGTTTATATAACGGTGGTGATTCGTATAACAAAGGCAATTCTTGAATCGGTGTAATAGAGGCAGTTCTTGAATCGGCGTAACAGAGGCAGTTCTTGAATTGATGTAACAGTGTCAACCTATGTTGTACATAATTTATATATGTATGAAGCCTCGAGAGGCATATGTAAGTTTATAACCCTGCTGAGCAATAATATACCGATACCTTGCCCGTGGATGTTTCCTTGACTAAGTGTCAAGGTTTTACCACGTAAAACTTTGTGTTTTTTTGAATGTGCTTGTTGTTGCCTTATGTTCTCATTATTTTCTCCGTATTAATTATGTGTTGCAATTTAAATATTTTCTGGTGTTTCAACCCAACAAATGGTATCAGAGCAGAAAGGAGAGGAATGTTGGTCTACTGAGTCATTGGGGATGTCAAACGGTGCTTCGCTGAGCTGTACACTAGTCCACAGTTCGTATAACAAAGGAAGTTCTTGAATCGATGTAACGGAGGCAGTTCTTGCATTGATGTAATAGTGTCAACCTACATTGTACATAATTTATATATGTATGAAGCCCCGAGAGGCATATGTAAGTTTATAAGCCCGCTGAGCAATAATATACTGATACCTTGCCCCGTGGATGTTTCCTTGACTAAGTGTCAAGGTTTTACCACGTAAAACTTTGTGTTCTTTTGAATGTGCTTGTTGTTGCCTTATGTTCTCATTATTGTATCCGTATTAATTCCATGTTGCAATTTAAATAGTTTTGGGCTCTTCAACCCAACAAATGGTATCAGAGCAGAAAGGAGAGGAACATTGGTCTGCTGAGCCATTGGGGAGGTCAAACGCTGGTTTGTTGAGCTGTACACTGGTTCACAAAGGTCGTCGGTGGTTCGTATAACAAAGGCAGTTCTTGAATCGGTGTAACGGAGACAGTTCTTCAATTGATGTAACGGTGTCAACCTACGTTGTACACAATATATATATATATATATATATATGAAGCCCCAAGAGGCATATTTAAGTTTATAAGCCCGTTGAGCAATAATTTACCGATACCTTGCCCTGTGGATGTTTCCTTGACTAAGTGTCAAGGTTTTACCACGTAAATGTTTGCGGTTTTTTTGAATGTGCTTGTTGTTGCCTTATGTTCTCATTATTGTCTCCGTATTAATTCTATGTTGCAATTTAAATATTTTTGGGTTCTTCAACCCAACAAATGGTACCTAGAGAAGAAAGGAGAGGATCGTTGGTTTGTTGAGCCACTGGGGAGGTCAAACGCTTGTTTGCTGAGTTGTACACTGGTCCACAAAGTTCACTGGTGTTGATGCAATAAAGTGAAAGGTCGTTGCCGTAAAGAGTAACACTGTGAGGTGAAGTGAATGGTCACTCGTAAGAAGGGTCAAGCCGTGAATGGCTATGTGAAGAAGTTGTTGGGGTTGCTGGTTATCGAGCCGTGAGGTCGCTTGTCAGAGTTGAGCTGTGAGGTCGTTGGTTAGAGCGAGCCGTCAAGGAGAAGGCCACTACACGCTAGGAAGAAAGATCACTGGTTGGATCAGAGCAGAGAGAGGTCGTTGGCCAAGAGGAGAAAGCTAAGAGGTTGTTGGTACTTGTTGGTTAGCTAAGTTGTTGGAGAGGAGAAATCGTCGGTTGTTCTGTTCGATTTGCTAGAAGTATCTATTTTTTTCGATTTGTTGGAGGTTGTCGTTTTTTCCTTTGTTGGAGGTATATATATATATATATATCTAATATCTATTTTCTTTTTTAAATTCCAAAATTCGAATGGAGGAGGTCTGCTCGTTTAGGTGGAGGTAAATTAAAAAAAAAAATTCAAACTTTTGATTTGGTTCTTGTGTGTGAAAATCCAAGACAATGGTTCCCTAGTCAAGAAATAATATGACTATGTTAAAGTTTGGTGTTTGTTCCAATGGCGAAAATTTTGAATGCTAAGTTTGAGGTGGAGAAATTTAATGGGAAGTATAACTTTTAGCCGTGGAAGCTCAAGATGCGAGATCTGTTGGTGCAACAAGGTCTGCATAATGCGTTGGCAGGCAAGGCAATGAAACCAATGGGTATGACAGATGAGGACTAGGAAGATCTGGATGCAAGAGCTCTCAACACCATTCGACTGTGTCTAGCAGATGATGTTCTGCTCAATATTGTTGGAGAGGAAACTGTAGCAGGCTTATGGAGAAGAATGGAGAGCCTTTACATGATAAAATCCTTGACAAATCAAATCTACTTGAAGAGGCAATTGTATAGTTTAAAAATGAAGGTACCAAAGTTCCCTATCATTTAAATGTTTTTAATACTTTTATATGCCAATTAACTAGTATGGATGTAGAAATTGAAGATGAAGACATGGCAGTTACGTTGTTGTGTTCATTGCTTGAATCTTGGGACCACTTAGTCACTTCTATTAGCTTTAGCACAACTAACACTCTTGATTGTGATTTTGTTGTGGTAGCCTTGTTGTCTAAGGAGGTGGGGAGGAAATCCGGTATTGAAACCTCCACACCAGAAGCAATGGTGGTTAAGGGTTGATCCAAAGAAAGAAGGGATAAATCGAGAGGTACATCAAGATCTAAGTCAAAACGCAAAAAGAGTAAACTAAGATGTTGGTACTGCTATAAATCAGGGCATCTCAAGAAAGATTACTGGAAGAGGCAAGAATCTAAGGATGACTCCAAAAGGAAGCAATCCGGTTGAGACAAGTTCAGTTATGGTTGATGAAGTTTTATCTATTTGTAATGTGTAACAATATCATGAAGAATGGTTATTAGATTCCGGTGCTTCACATCACATGTGTCCACATAGGAGTTGGTTTTCTTATTACCAAGTTGTTGATGGTGGTATTGTTCTTGGGAAACAATGTTTCTTGTAATACTGTTGGGGTTGGGAGCATTAAGATTAAAATGTTTGATGGTATTGCAAGGACGTTGACAGATGTAAGACATGTACATGAACTAAAAAATAATTTAATTTCCTTGGGAGTTTTGGATTCCGGAGGTTATAAATTTACAAGTCAAGGTGGAGCACTGAAGGTGTCCAAGGGCATTTTGGTGGTAATGAAGGATACAAAGATTGAAAACCTTTACAAGCTAGAAGGGAGCACTCAAATAAATGAGGCAACGGTGGTATCTAATGAAGCAAATGAAGCTACTCATTTATGGCATCTGCGGCTGGGCCATATGAGCAAGAAAGGGCTAAAGGTATTGATAAACTGTAAGTTAATTCCGGATTTAAAGACTTTGAATTTGAATTTCTGCAAGCATTGTGTTTTGGAAAGCAGTGTAGACATATGTTTAAAACAAGGAGTCATACAAGTAAGGTATTCTATATTATATCCATTTAGATGTTTTGGGGCCATCCCCTACAGTTTCTTTTGGAGGATCATCATATTTTATGACATTTATAGACGATAACTCTAGAAAGGTGTGGGTCTATATTCTAAAAGGAAAAGCTGATGTGTTTGATGTATTTAAACAATTTAGAGCTTTAGTTGAAAAGAGAATTGACAGGATAATCTTTGGAATTTGAAAAATATTGCAAGGATGTTGGGATTGAAAGGCATAAAACCATAGTTTACACTCCCCAACAAAATGGTGTGGCTGAACGCATGAACAAGACTGTTCTAGAGAGAGAAGAAATATGCTCAGTGATGTCAAATTGCTGCAAGAGTTGTGGGCAGAAGTAGTCACTACAACTTGATATCTGGTAAATCAGTCACCATCAGTTGCAATAGATTGTGAGATTCGTGAAGAGGTATGGATAGGTCATTTGTGTGATTATTCAAATTTGATTTTTTTTGGTTGTGATGCTTATGTTATTATTTCGAAAGATCCACGTTCTAAGTTAGACACTAAATCGAAGAAGTATATCTTTGTTGGTTATGTTGATGGAGTTAAGGGATACAGACTATGGGATCCTATTGCCCACAAAATCATCATTAGCAGAGATGTAGTATTTGATGAATCTTCTCTAATAAAATCAGACATAGTAGAAATTGAAACGAAACAGGAACAAGTACCACAAAAACAACAAATTAAGTTGGAAACTCAGGCATCTACAAAAGATAAGGAGTAGGAAGAAGCTTCTGAAGACGTAGACGAGGATGCATAAAGCATACAGGAAAATGTAGAAATACCACTACCAACTTTAAGGAGATCTACACGGGTCAAAAATCCTCCTAAATCTTATGAAGATTATACTTAATTTGTTTCTTTGATTTCTAATGAAGGGGAACCTTGTTGTTATCAAGAAGTGATGGGATGTTATTGAAAGTGCTAAATGGTTAATGGCAACAAAAGAAAAAATGGATGCCATGGAGAAGAATAAAACATAGGATCTGGTAGAACTCCCAAAGGGAATGAAGGTTGTTGGCTGCAAGTGGGTCTACAAACTAAAAAAGGGTGTTGATGATAAAGTTGAAAGGTACAAAGCAAGATTGGTGGCAAAAGGGTATACTCAAATGAAAGTTATCGATTTCCATGAAATATTTTGGCCAGTTGTTTGTTGAAATATTGTAACTGCAAAGAGTATTCTATTTATTATTGATTTATTATTCATTAGATCAATCCCCTTTTGTGGATTAATCATGTCGGGCATTGTAATTGACCAAATCCCCTTTTGCGGATTGGTCAAACCCTAATTGTATTATGCAAATTGAGAAGTTGGCCCCAAGGCTAATTAAAGTGGTTTTAACCACTAAGAAGACAAGTTGGCCCTGCCCAGCGAAGAGACACCTTTTCAGCACCTGCCAGTTTGCATAAATAAAGGAAGCCAACGCCTCATTTGTTCACTCACTCAGCTAGTGCGCAAGTATTGAAGGAAGCTGTAGTTACCAGTTGCCAGAAGAAGGAAGAGAGAGAGGCGCATTGCTTGGGAGAGGATATTCTCTAGTGTTTGGTTTATTGTCTTGGCATTGTATTGGCTATCTATATTAAGGAAGTTTTTGCTGGGTTTTCATCCCCATGAGGGTTTCCCAGGATAAATGTTGTGTATCTTGTGATTGTGTTTCTCTCAGTGATCCTATCTATGCTATGGTTATCTAGTAAATTGAAAAGAAATCTAATAATAGCTTAAACCTTAACATGGTATCAGAGCTAAGTTGAAGAGAGCATCTTTCACTGGATAAAGAAAAACGTCACTGTTGCTGTACAAGAAAATTAGGGCTTTTTATTGAAGAGGAATTTCAGCCCAAAGATCATCTAGAAAAGTGCGCCCTAGCCTAAGGAACACATTGGCACCTTTAAGCACCTTTTCAGTGGATAGAACTCTCGGAAAGTGAAACCCTAATTTTCACCGGTACCAGAAAACCAAAAGTACCAGGAAACCAAAAGTACCAGTCCATAAATCCGCTGGTCAAGTTTGAAGGGGCAAAATTTGGATTTTCTGAAATCTAACTACCTCAGGCTACTCGCCTCAGCCAAGCGCATCTCCTGGTAAGTTCAAAATTAAATTCTAAGCATTTTCATTTTTTAGTCATTTCCTAGCTCCAGGTAAAAGATGTCTGCAAGAACTAAGCTTGTTGACAAGCTAGAAGGCGTGGAAAACTTCCGTGCCTCGAAGTATAGGATTTCACTCATTCTTGAAGAGAATGACCTAGCAAGATTAATCAAAGAGAATGTACTAGAACCTGTCGATGCTACAGCTAAAGAAAAACACCAAAAGGACATAGTTAGGGCCAAAAAAATCATTGCAGATTCTATTAAAGATCACTTGATTCCTCAAGTGGCTTCAAAGAAGACTCCAAAATAAATGTTTGATGCCCTAACTAGATTATATGAAGGAAGGAACATCAATTGAAAGATGAATTTAAGAACTCAACTTAAGAATACAAGGATGCAGAAAGGAGAAACAATTCAGGAATATTTCTCCAGAATATCACAATTCAAAGAACATCTAGAAGCAATTGAAGATACTATAGATGAAGACGAACTTATAATGACGACCCTTAATGGTCTCACAAGGCCTTGGGATGCATTCATCCAATCTATTTGTGCCAGAAAGGAGAAACTACAATTTGACAATCTTTGGGAAGAATGTGTTCAAGAAGAAGCAAGAGTAGCTAACCGAGAAGTATTGCTATCAAGAGATGAAGATCAAGCCCTAGATACTCATACTAAAGGAGGAAGAAAGAAGTCTTGCTTCCAGAAAGAAACTCATAAGGAGTCTCACACCCAAAACAAATTCATACATAAAGAATCTCATCCAAGGAGATTCCAGAAGTTTCAAAAAGGGCAAAGAAGAGAAAAAGATTTATCATCCTACCAATGTTACCATTGTGATAAGATGGGACATATTGCTAAGCATTGTCCAGCTAGACGAGAAGAATACAAGAAGAGAAACAAGAGGTACCATGCCCATACAATTGAAGATGAAGAGCCATGCTCAAAGATGATAAAAGAACAGATTGAAGACTATGTCTTAATCTCTACCCTCTTAGGATCAATATCACCTGGTGAGGACACTTGGCTCATAGACAGTGGTGCTTCCAAGCACATGACAGGTCAAAGAGACATTCTCTCTTGGCTTTCAAAAAAGAAATTTCCCCAGAAAGTTACACTTGGAGATGATTATCAATACCCTATCAAATGAGTAGGAGAATCAAATTACAAACTTGATTCAGGGACCCCAATGAAGATGAAGGATGTACTATATGTACCGGGTTTGACAAAGAACTTACTTTCTATCTCAGTTTTAGAGAAGAAAGACTTCAAAGTTGCCTTCATAGATGAAGAAGTTCTTATGTGGTCCAAAGGAAAAACCATGGAAGAAGTAATTGTTATTGGAAAAGAAGAAGGTGGCTTGTATAAGCTAAAGGTTCACTCGGAAGCAGCCATGACCCACTCCATTGAGAATCCATGTGAACTTTGGCATAGAAGATTAGCCCACATCAACTACAAGGCATTACCATATGTAAGCAAGGCAGTCACAGGTCTACCAGAATTCAAGGTTGATCATGAAGGTGTGTGCAATGGATGTGCACAAGGAAAGAACATCAAGAACCCTTTCTCGAAGAGAGACAGTAAAGCAAAAGGAGTCCTAGAGCTCATTCACTCAGATGTGTGTGGCCCAATGCCATCAACCTCCATTAGTGGGTATGTATACTATGTATCCTTTATTGATGACTATTCTCATAAAACCTGGGTTTACCTTTTGAATTCAAAAGATGAAGTGTTTAGTAAATTCAAGGAATTCAAAGCCTTGATAGAGAATCTTTCTGAAAGAAAGATCAAGATACTCAGGTCAGATAATGGAGGAGAATACACCTCAAAAGAGTTTGCAAAGATGTCGGGATCAAGAGGGAGCTCACCATTCCCTACAATCCTCAACAAAATGGTGTAGCAGAAAGAAAGAACAAAACTATAATGGAAGTTGTGAAGACCATGATCCATGATCAAGATCTTCCAATGCACTTATGGGCAGAAGCAACAAAAACAACAATATATGTACAAAACAGATTGTCCCATAGTGCACTTGGGTTCAAGGCCCCTGAAGAGCTGTTCTCCGAAAGGAAGCCAGAAGTAAGCCATCTCAAAATATTTAGCTGCCCAGTATTTGTACACATTCCAAAAGAGAAGAGAACCAAGCTGGACCCTTCAGGAAAGAAGAGAATATTTGTTGGATACTGTGAGGTCTCCAAGGCCTTCAGAGTTTATATACCAAGTTACCATCATATTGAGATCAATAGGGATGTAACCTTTGATGAAGATGCAACACTCAAGAAATCAAGAAGATGCCAACTTGAAGAAGTATATGAAGAAGAACCTGTAGCTCCCAGAGTTGCAGAACCAATGAGGGAAGTCATAACTTCCCCTGATGAGGAGATTCCAGAAGATCATGACATAATAGAATCTCAAGAACCTCCCCAGATGACGATCTCCCANAAGAAGAACCTGTAGCTCCCAGAGTTGCAGAACCAATGAGGGAAGTCATAACTTCCCCTGATGAGGAGATTCCAGAAGATCATGACATAATAGAATCTCAAGAACCTCCCCAGATGACGATCTCCCACAAGAGAAAGCCAGCCTGGGCAAGGGAACTTATTCAAGATGGAGAGAAGTATGGTGCCCTCGAAGGAACCATGAGACAAGTGAAGAAACCCAAGCCATTCTCCAATTATATGGCTTTGATGTGTGATCTCTACCTACTTTCTTTGAAGAAGCCTTTCAGAGGAAAGAATGGGCAGATGCCATGACAGAAGAATACCAATCCTTTATAGAGAATGATGTATGGGAAATAGTTCCCAGACCAAAGAGCAAGGATGTGGTATCTTCCAAATGGATTTTCAAAATAAAAGATGTTGTTGATGGAAGTATTGAGAAATATAAAGCGATGTTTGTTGCTCGCGGTTTTTCTCAAAAGGAAGGCATTGACTATGAAGAGACATGTGCTCCTGTAGCCAGATACACTTCAATCAGAACCATCATAGCCCTTGCAGCTAAGATGAAGTGGAAGTTACACCAGATGGACGTGAAAACAACCTTCTTGAATGGTGTCATTGAAGAAGAAGTGTATATAGAACAACCTCAAGGGTTTGAAGTTGAAGACAAGAAGACTCATGTCTGCAAGTTGAAGAAGGCTCTGTACAGATTGAAGCAAGCTCCTAGAGCTTGGTATGGAAGGATTGACAATTTCCTGACGAGCTTGGGCTTTACCAAGAGTAAAGTTGATTCTAACCTTTACTTCAAGGTTATGAATGATGAGCCTGTTATATTGCTGTTGTATGTGGATGACTTATTCTTAACTGGAGAAGAAAAACTCCTCACTAATTGTAAGAAGAAGCTCGCTGCAGAATTTGAGATGAAAGACCTTGGCCTAATGCACTATTTCTTAGGTCTTGAGGTCTGGCAGAGCCCAGAGAAGATCTTCCTTAACCAAGTGAAGTATGCAGTTGAAATACTGAAGAGATTTGATATGTTGGAGTGCAAGTCCATGAATACACCCATGGAAACAAAGTTGAAGCTCATGGTTGACACTTCGTCAAAATTGATTGATGCTACGTTGTACAGACAGATCATTGGATCGTTAATGTATCTGACGAACACCTGGCTAGATATATGTTTTGCTATGAACACCTTGAGTCAGTTTCTTGTAGAGCCCAGACGTGTTCACCTGGTTGCTGCAAAACATGTGATGAGGTACCTTAAGGGTACATTAGATTGTGGTCTTAGTTATAATGGAGATCATGACTTCAGACTGAGTGGTTATATTGATTCAGATTGGGCTGGAAGTGTCTCTGACAGAAAGAGCACTTCAGGATGTTGTTTCAGTCTGGGGTTAGCCATGATCTCATGGCAGAGTAGGAAGCAATCAAGCATTGCTCTCAGCACGTCAGAAGCAGAATACATTGCTGCATGTTCTGCCATTTGTGAAGCCATATGGCTTCGGAAGTTGTTGAGAGGTCTATTCGATCTGGAGATGGAAGCAACCATGATCCTATGTGATAACCAGAGTTGCATAAAGATGACAGAGAATCCTATGTTCCATGACAAGTCAAAACACATAGAGATTCGATATCATTACATCCGTGATATGGTGCAAAGGGGAGCCATAAAGCTCTAGTATATTAGCACGGATGAACAGGTTGCTGATGTGTTGACCAAGCCTCTATCTCGTGTAAAGTTTGAGCACTTTCGAGAGAAGCTTGGTGTAGTCCATAAGGACCTCCCTTGAAAGGGGGAGTAGTGTTGTGTTGCCAACCTCATGCTGTGATGCCAGCCTAGTGATGAAGATTTCCAGCTTCGTGCTGATTTTGTTGTGTTGCTAGCCTCGTGCTTTGATGCCAGCCTAGTGTTGAAGATTTCCAGCTTCGTGCTGATGTTGTTGTCATGCCAGCCTAGTGCTGAAGATTTCCAGCTTCGTGCTGATGTTGTTGTGTTTCCAGCCTCGTGCTGAAGATTTCCAGCCTAGTGCTGATGTTGATGATGCTCCAGCCTTTGTGCTGTGATGTTGCTATTATTGATGATGATGTATTAGTGTTATACTAATCCATGTTGATGCAGATGATGATGCCATTCTATCTCCCTGCTGTGAATGATGATATTGATGATGAGAAAAACTTTCGATGATTTATAGATATGCCAGTCAGTGTTCCAGACGTTGTTGATGTTGTTTCCCTCTCTCTCTCTCTCCTGATGATGTTGTAGAATACCCTTCTTGTTAAGGGGGAGTGTTGAAATATTGTAATTACAAAGAGTATTCTATTTATTATTGATTTATTATTGATTAGATCAATCCCCTTTTGTGGATTGATCATGTCGGGCATTGTAATTGATCAAATTCTCTTTTGCGGATTAGTCAAACCCTAATTGTATTATGCAAATTGAGAAGTTGGCCCCCAGGCTAATTAAAGTAGTTTTAACCACTAAGAAGACAAATCGGCCCTGCCCAGCGAAGAGACACCTTTTCAGCACCTGCCAGTTTGTATAAATAAAGAAAGCCAACACCTCATTTGTTCACTCACTCAGCTCACTCATCTAGTGCGCAAGTATTGAATGAAGCTGCAGTTACCAGTTGCCGGAAGAAGGAAGAGAGAGAGGCGCATTGCTTGGGAGAGGATATTCTCTAGTGTTTGGTTTATTGTCTTGGCATTGTATTGGCTATCTATATTAAGGAAGTTTTTGCTGGGTTTTCTTCCCCATGAGGGTTTCCCAGGATAAATGTTGCGTATCTTGTGATTGTGTTTCTCTCAGTGATCCTATCTATGCTATGGTTATCTAGTAAATTGAAAAGAAACCTAATAATTGCTTAAACCTTAACATTGTTAAGCTTGTTTCAATTCTTGTTATGTTAGCACTAGTTTCTTTACTTGATCTTGAGTTAGAGCAACTAGATGTTAAAACAACCTTTTTACATGGAGATTTGGATGAGGAGATATATATGGAACAATGGAAAGGTTTTGTTCAGGATTGCAAAAGAAGATTTGTTTGCAAGCTCAAGAAGTTATTGTATGGCCTGAAACAATCTTCGAGGCAATGGTACAAGAAGTTTGATTCCTTCATGGTGAGCCAAAATTTTACAAGAAGTGAGTATGACCATTGTGTTTACTTCAAAAGTTTAGAAAATGGTGTACTTATTGTATTTGTGTTATATATTGATGATATGCTTGTTGCAAGCAAAAGCATGGTTGAGAATCAGTAGGTTAAAGTCTCAGTTGGCTAGGACTTTTGATATGAAGGATGTACGAGCAGCGAAACAAATTTTGGGCATTGAAATACACAGAGACAAGAAACATGGTAAGCTTTGGATTTTTCAACAGAAGTATGTGGAGAAGATACTTTTGAGATTCAGTGTGAATAATGTGAAACTAGTAAATATCCTTCTGGCTTCCCATTTTAAACTTTCTTTAGGTTTATGTCCTAGTAATAAAGAAGAAAAGGATTATATGTCTCGTGTACCATATGCTAGTGCAGTTGGAAGTTTTAATCTATGCGATGGTATGTACAAGACCTGATATTTCACATGTAGTTGGTGTTGTCAGTAGATACATGGAAAAACCAGGTCAAGAACATTGGGCAAGAGTGAAATGTGTGCTTCGGTATCTTAGAGGCACAAGTGCTTATTGTATCACCTATAATGGTTGTAGTGATTCAATCTATGGTTATGTTGATTCAGATTTTGCAGGGGACTTGGACAAAAGGAGATCTACTTCAGGTTATGTCTTTACTCTTGCAGGAGGACCTATTTATTGGATGTCAAAGCTTCAAAACACATTTGCTTTATCCACTACTGAGGCAGAATATATAGCTGTCTCACATGCATGCAAGGAAGCAATTTGGTTAAAGGGTCTATTGGGTGAGTTTGGAAAAAGAACAGGACAAGGTAAATGTGTTTTGTGACAGTCAAAGTGCTATTTATTTGACTAGCAATCCATCTTATCACAGTAAGACTAAGCATATTGCAGTTAAATACCATTTTGTAAGACAGGTTGTTGGTGGAGGTGGAGTAGCTCTTGAGAAAGTCCATACTCGAGAAAATTGTGCAGACATGTTTACAAAACTAGTACTATTAGAGAAACTGGTGGTGTTTGGCTTCTCTTGGCTTGTAGAAAAGGTGATGAATGGGCTTTGGGCAAGGTATCAGTTAAATTGTTGTCAAGGTGGAGATTGTTGAAATTATGACAACAATTAAAAGAAGCTATGGTAAAAACCAAATTTACTTGTAGTAAATATTTGGTGTTTTATGTAACGGTGGTGGTTCGTATAACGAAGGCAGTTCTTGAACCAGTGTAACGGAGGCAGTTCTTGAATTGATGTAACAATGTCAACCTACATTGTAGATAATTATATATCTATGAAGCCCCGAGAGACATATGTAAGTTTGTAAGCCTGCTGAGCAATAATATACCGATATCTTGCCCTGTGGATGTTTCCTTGACTAAGTGTCGGGGTTTTACCACGTAAAACTGTGTTTTTTTTAATGTGCTTGCTGTTGCTTTATGTTCTCATTATTGTCTCTGTATTAATTCTGTGTTGCAATTTAAATATTTCTGGGTTCTTCAACCCAAGACTTTCTATTGTCTGCCGGTGTATTTGTGTGTATCTCTGACACTAGAACCCTGAGGCGATTCATGCTACTCACTCTGCCAAAATTATTTCTTCGCACATGATCCACTTCAGCCTGATGCGATTCTCGTTACTCTCTCTGCTAAAATTATTTCTTCGCATTATTAATCTCTTATCCCAAGGATATGTACTTTTGAAAATTTATAAACACTGAATTCTCCATTTCAATAAATGAAAATAACTCACCTATCTTTTTGTTGTTCTTTTCACAATGTCTGTCCACAAGCTGCCCAACGTTGGCCTATCTCCTGGCCTTGCTCAGATTTGTAACAGTGCCTTAGATTTTCCTTCACCGTGCCTCCCAGGATTATGTTTTTGGGGCTCTGAAGCCATGTCACGTGTCATAGTTTCACACAAATACTATAGATGATAATATAAAGCAGAAAAGAGAGATGGTTAAAAACGGGAATACTATTTTGTGATTTGTCATAATACACAGGAGAGTTATGTAAGTTTATATGTCCAGTTGATAGTTTCTTAATTAATGACTTAAGCTAATACATAACATTACATTACATTATGACGTCATCCTAACTTTATTAAAGCTATGTAAAGTGACAAGCTGCCCAACTTCGGCCTATCTCCTGGCCATGCTCAGATTGTACACCACAGTGCCTTGGATTCTCCTTCACCAGGCCTCCCGGGATTATTTTTCTAGGGCTCTGAAACCATGGCATATGTCATAGTTTTACACAAACACTATAGCAGATAATGCAAAGCAGAAAAGAGAGAGATGACAGTGCGAAGATACTATTTTGTGATTTGAAGTCGTAATACGCAGGAGAGTTATGTAAGTTATGTCCAATTGATAGCTTCTTCATTAGTGACTTAAGCTAATACATACCATTACATTATGACCTCATCCTAACTTTATTAAAACTATATAAGGTGACATTATTAATAAAGATCCTCCACATGACATGGACATAATAAACTTTTATTCAAACATCTTCATGAACCTTGGGATCTTGAAGTGTCCTTGAAGTAGGTGCAAAGCTTCAAGTAAGTTTCCTGTTATGTTGGGACGCAACTCCTAGTTGCATAGCTTTTTCATTCAATCTATCCTTGGCATATGCATGATATGTCTAGAAAGGAACTCAATTGGTGTTTAGATGACAAAAATTCATCCATGCTAAAAGTTGATGTTAGCAGAAAACATTTTGCTGCTTTGTGTAGGCAAATGCTAGTTTTGACGCATGTGCACTGTTTATCTTTGTGCGGCTTGTGTGTCTTGCATTCTTGCTACATTGTTTATTTGTTTATTTCATGTAAAATATTTCCATGCTGCATCATTTTTATATCAAGTATCCCATTGTAATAAAGTTCGTCAAGTACCTTGTATAGAGGAATCTGTTTTCATAGTCTTCAAACAAATAGGAAAACTTTTTGTTGCTGTTTTCTGATTTACAGCATATCGGTACTGTATCAGGCTGCAATCTATTTCAATAAAATCCAGTGCTTTTGTTTTGAGGAGCAACGCTTACTTCCTGGCGAGAAGATTGACATGCCTGTAAGTAAACACCATCCTTTGATCTGCATTTTACTTTTTGAAATATTAAAGCTAATCTCCGTGGGTTTACGTTTTTTTTCCAGGTTTTCTTCTATGTTGATCCTGAGTTTGAAACCGACACAAAAATGGATGGCATAAATAATATGATTTTATCATATACGTTTTTCAAAGTGGACGAGGAGGAAGCGTAGATTATAATTCTACAGTAGATGGCACGGAAGGTGACCAATACTAATTGGGAGAACAACTCTGTCTTGCTAGGCGAGGTAGGTGGGCCAGGGAATAATATTCCTTGCAGTCAACAAATTTGTATTCATGGGTGGAGGCTAACTTTAAATTTTGTTGCTGCTGTTTGCAATTGGATGACAATTAATATTTGCTCAACCATAGCATGCTATCTTAGTTTGCCTGCAAAACCGAGTTGTATCAATTAGGTGCCCTCCACAAAAGATATTGAAGGAATCCTTATGAGCTTTATGTTGCTCTTTATTCAATTTGGAGATGACTTTTTTTTTCTTAACATTTATAAACACAACCTTAATGTGGATGAAGTGGGAGCTTTAATATAATGAAAGCTTAGACAAAAAAAAATCCCAAAGAATATTTGGACCTTTTGATAATTTAAAAATATATATTATGCACTTCAAACTTGACAATAATGTGAAAATCTTGTTATTGGTTGAGTTAGTGTTATATCTTAGTTTGCCTGCAAAACCGAGTTGTATCAATTAGGTGCCCCCACAAAAGATATTGAAGGAATCCTTATGAGCTTTATGTTGCTCTGTATTCAATTTGGAGATGACTTATTTTTTCTTAACATTTATAAACACAACCTTAATGTGAATGAAATGGGAGCTTTAATGTAATGAAAGCTTAGACAAAAATCCCAAAGAATATTTGGACCTTTTGATAATTTAAAAAAAATATATTATGCACTTCAAACTTGACAATAATGTGAAAATGTTGTTATTGGTTGAGTTAGTGTTATACTTTTTAAGATGTGTTATTTTGCAAACAACCCAAGTTCAAATTTCAGTGAGTACAAAGCTGTATAGCATGTATGTTGGTGGCATTTGATGTCTCTCCACATTAAAATGGGTCATGATAATGTGGAAAATGAATTGTAATAGCTCCCCATTGTATTAATTTAAAAGGTAAATTTTTTTATTGATCTTTGTGGCTTACGTCTTGTCGTAATTTTAAAACAGGTCATCAAGTAAATTTAAATGCTTACCCATTAGATTAAAAAATGCAATTTAAATCTAAAGTACCAAAGTACAAAGTGGCATTGTTATGCTCAGAGGTGCTTTTTATAGCCTAGGTGGGATAGATGTATCACGTTTATATCGTTGACCATGTCGACAAAAAAATCAAATTAAAAAAATAACAATACTTCATGCTCGAACTAATAATAAAATTAAACAAAAATAAATTAGATATAAATAACAATGTCTATAATAAAACAAATCATATCAACCAAAATTAGCACACTTTAGGGAGAATTTGGATAATGAAATAGATTCCACATACCACAATGAGTTTATATGAAAAATGAATATTGCTAGTAGTGTTATTAATGCCTTGCAATGTTTAGTGTTATTAATGAGTGAATATTTACTTGAAAAATAAATAGTGCAAGTAATGTTGTTAATGTGTTAACATGCATGCTATTAATGTGTGGATTTATATGAGAATGTGTTTATTCAGTCGATTTTAACAGAACATAAGTATGAATAATATAGTTGAGATTATGTTGTAAATAAAATTGTTACCTAATATTAATATTCAAACATAGAAAATACAAAGTTACTAGGTAGATTTTTCTCGATCTACCCATCAAGGTTAATCCTTTACCCGAAGCAGGGGAAAGGAAACACATTGAAGTGAATTGGCGTGGTTACATTGTTTAAAGACCATGTGATTTTATTTTTGGATTGGAAATGAATACCTTACAAGGCCATTTTCATCCCACACCTTGTGAATATTTTCAATTACCTTGTAACTCCAAATCTGAATTGTCTCGCAGCATGCCCACCTGCAATAATTGTAGATATGCTACCACAGATATATGGCCTCTTGTAGACAAAGCAAGTTGATTTTGCAAGTCTCTACAAGGCAATTGAAGAAAATATTGCAAATGCAATCACAAACATTGTTGGTTTGATCCAACTTTGTTCGTAATGAACAATGTTACTATTTATGTATGTATGCATATTCAAATTCGACAAATAAACACACCCAACAATCTTTTAGACATCTTCAGCACACGGGGTAGCTTCGCCACTAAATGTGATAATGCATTACCCTCCAAGCCCAATCTTAGCAAAAGTGAAGTTCCAGATTTAAGCTTATCCTCCCTGGTACCAAATATAGATGCATTGTTTATAACTAGTTTGAAGATATCTTCTTCTTTTATGAAAATCTTTTTTATTTATTATAGATAGTACATAATAAACAACCAGGTAGATTTTTCTCTATATACGCATCAAGGCTAATCCCAAAAAGAAATTCCATAATACTAACACCATTATATTTATACTAGGTAACAATTTTATTTACAATATAATTTCAGCTATATTATTTGAAATATTGTTGGTATTATGAAATTTCTTTTTGTGATAGTTGATATTATAGAGTTTTTCTACAAAGATCATGACATTTTAATATAATGCAACTATGAATAATATAGTTGTGATGTAATTTTTTGCAATGAACAATAATACGTGCATGTCATTATGGCATGCATTTACATGAAAATAACGCAGTTGTATATAGAATTTCTTTCAATGAATATTACTATTTGTTTTTTAGTACTTGTAGTTGAGAGTGAGATTTTTTTCCATATTATTAATCTAGTTGAGAATGTGGAATTGTGAATTTTTTCAATTATATCTATATAGTTAAGAATACAAAATCTTAGTATAATGCACATATGGATAATATGCATATGTAATTAATGTGCATATATACATGAATAATATGAATACTGTAGTTGAGATTATATCGACATTAGATCCATTTAAACCTTGGATTTATCAAGCACCAAGAGGGAACTGATCTCTCAAGGTTTAAACATTTCATCAAGTTTCATTGTAAAATAAGTTTGAACTTCAAGGGATTTGATCTCTCTCAGTGCTTGATAGATCTGAGGTTTAAATGGATCTATGTTGGTAGCGTAACAATTGTTGTGTTTAAAAAAAAATCTCTTAGTTTCATTTGGATGGAATATTGATTTCTTATGAGATGAGATATTTTTGTTGCTTCTATTGCGAGTTACTCGATGCTTAGGTGCAGGAATGGGTGTGGATGATGTAGAAACCCAAATCGAAGAATCATGGATATAACAACATACATTTTATTTTGTTGCAAGTGCTTCTCAAAATACACCTAAGGGGTTGCACTGTATAACATGGATTTCCCTTAGTTTAGATGCCAAGGTTGAGTGGTATTTATTATGTCAAATTTGCTTCAGATTTTCACTTGACATCATCCCTTTTTAACATGCCTTTTAAGTGGGGTTGACCACAACAAAGATAGAACCTTCACGAAAGACTTTAATATTTTGTCCACCTTACTAGTGAACATAGTCCTCAATAGTGAATAAATTCCTCAATGGTGTGTTGAACAAACAAATATATAACTAGTTAATTAGTGCATTGCAGACAATGTAACAAATCCAAAATATACAAGTTGATGTCTAACTCTCTACTTCAACATGTAAAACCCCACAAACAAAAATATGGTCTTTTAACCTTGCGTGAATACCTATATAATTAAAATGGAGATGTATTAAGAATGTTCTAAATTTCATATTTTTAAACATCTAATTATAATTATTTTCTAACCAATGATTGTAATACACCAACCTCGCTAGTTTGTCCTACCATTGATCTATACTCTTATTTCTAAAAGTTTGATTATAATTATTTTCCAACCAATGATTTGGTCTTCTGTTGTATTATTGGTTCAATTTTGAAATAAACTGATCTTGCTAGTTTGGCTTACCATTGATCTATATTGTATACTTGTGATCTTTGAGAATTAAAGACATGGAAAATGAATTCCAAAAATGGATAGATTTGCTTGAATGCTTGTGCATAGAAAACATGGTATGATGATACTTAGAATATTTTATTACAAGGAACTACCATTGATGAATTATAACATGATTTTTTTTTTCATTTCTTCCTTTTCCCTACGTTCGACAATCACAATGGGTGCATTTTCTAGCAAGGGAAATACCTCTTAATCTGCTAAGGGTGTGTGCATTAATTAAATAAATACTTGATTAACAAATGCCTCAAATGCCTCAAATGGATGTGTTTGGGTTATGGATCCTTGCTTCCATGCGCTTGTAATCAAAATGTGGAAATTTTGAGAATCTAACTTTTGTTGCAATTTAAAATTTTCACCTATTGATGAAGATAGGGAACTGAGCCAAACTTTATTCTTCTTGTTGAAATGATGGAACGAGGATCATAGATCCACACTTCACCCTACTAGAATCCCATGTCCCGAAGAAGCTTTTCTGCATCTTGCAAGGCTTCCCTGTTGTTGACAATAAATGGATCTATTTCCTTTTTCAATTTAAAACTTGCTTTATGCTTCTTTGAGACAAAGTGAATGTAGTCAGAATTAAGTCTTTTCTTTTTGAATTCCAAAGCAAAAATCCTAGGGGTTAGGAACCTAGGTAAAGATAGAGCTGTAACTCAACACCATAAACCCTAATCTTTGTGTGATTTTTTCAAACAAATACCAATCCCCAACCCTTTTATCAAGACTCAACTGTAAAATCTTTTTACACTCTGGAAAAATTCTGGGAGGAGTCTCACCATGAATAATTTCGAAGGCTATTGACAAGAACCAATCAACGTATTATGAAAACCCTTCATTTTGAACCTTTTTTCTAACCAAGGGAGTCCAATGAATAACTGTAGATGGGTTACCCATTTCATCTTCAATGTTTAATTCAAGGTTTGAAAATTTAACAGCTTGGGAGTATAGAAAAAGATATAACACATGATTGGTATCTAAAGAATCCACTAGCTTCAAATTCAGATAACTGAAAGTGAATATTATCAACCAAAAATTGGGCATAATCATATTTAACTAAGGGTTTTAATGTGGGTGGATAGATAGAAGCCATAAACCCTAAAATGTATTTAGTCACATCTTTATCATAATTGTTCCTTAAGATTGCAATTATCATTGTTATAACATGTCTAGATGTTTCAGAAAACATGCCAATTTTAAGGTTAATATTTTCTCCAGGGACCTCAACAACTTGACACAAATATGATTGTAATAAAACAATTATGTCTTGTGGGGTTAAGCTTCTGAAACATTCAACGAGTATTTTTTCATTTAGCGTCTCACTTTCTGGGTTTCGGGATACCTTAAGCATTTTAGAAATAGACTTGGAATCTACAACAAACATAATTGACCCATCTTTGGAAACAACAAACCTTTGAGATGAAACATAATGAGAAGAACACCAAGGTATAAACTTAGGAAAATTATAAGTCCGGGGCACAATAAACTTAGCAAGATCGGACTCCCATGCATGATAGTAAACAATGAGGTCTCTAAAGTGTTGCATAGCTAATTGATGTAGTTCAAACGGATTATAAGACAATACAAGATCAAATGCATCCATATCTCTATCAGCTAGGTCAACTTCTTCAACCACGAGGGGCCTTTTGGTTTTATCATATTTTAACGATTCAACATTCAAAATTAAAATGTTGAAGGAAAGAGGAAATTTCGAATTATCCGTGATAAATTTATTTCAGAGGAGACTCTGGTTGGGTTGGTAATTTGTGCTAGTAAATCGAGTGTTGCGATTGGCTTTAGATTCTCGTAAATAAAAATTAACTACAAAAACTTTTACCTTTTACCTTAGATGCGTGGTGGGATTTAATTAGTCTAAAATGACTTAAAAAGTTACATATAAATATGGTCACTTTTTTTTTTTTTAATGTTGATGTCATTGAGCCACACATCAACTTCTTCTTTATTTCAAGGGGTCTCAAGTGGTTTTGAAAACCTTAGAGGGGGGAGAGGGGCGAAATGGAATATCAATCATCGATTATTCTTGATTCATCGCACAATCGATCCTGCACGAATATACGTACTTTATTAATATGACATGATATATAATAACATAAATAAACGATATTACTATATAAACATCAAAACTATATAAAAATGGTTCAATTATTTAAAAGATTTGAATACAAAATAAAACTAAACTTTCAAAATTTTAAATGCGACTTAAAACTAAGCTATACAAATTAAAAACTAATTAATAATAAATAAAAGCCAAAATAAAAGGAAAACTAATAAGGAATAAACTATAATTTAACTAAACATAATTATTAATAATTATTTTTAATTTTTTATTAAAAATATACACAATGTTACAACACAACCAACACGAGGAATAACAGAAGGCCAAAGATTTGAAAGTAATCAAACAAACGATTGAAAGGACCATCATGGAGTACATCTCCCACGTGCCCCAGATGTAAGTAGCACATGAAAGAGACCCTCTGAATAACAACCAATAATGAAGGCTACCAACATAGGCGAGTAAACCACCAATGGGGACAAATGTAATCCAATGTACTGCATGAATCCCAATGTGCGAATAATGTTCTCGTCGTTGAACACAAGAGAAACCACTCAGTCAGTGAGTAGTGATGGAATGTCATATGTTGAGCACAAGGTCACTTATCAATGATATAAATAGGGTTAGGTTGCAACTCTAGGTCAAACTCTTAGAGAAATGTGTCCTATTTGATAAGAGCTTAAACAACTAATAGGAAGTCAAAGGGGACCCTCCATACCAGCACAAGTATAGGACAAAGATACTTTTGATTATGAGAAGTACTTGACATACGGGAAGGTCGACTTGCAAAGTAAAAAATTCTACGAAATGCCCCACACAGGCTAAAAATTCATCTACAGAATAACACGACACAATATGTGAGTTAGGCAGCATGATCTGAAAATGAACATTGACATAAGTCTATGATGCAGGAGGAAACGACAAACTCTGTAGAAATTTAATGACAAAATCAACATATAAAAATTATGTCATACACTTAGCAACCTAGAGATAATTGTCTTAAATGAACTTTGAAATGTATAAACCCACATTCAGAAAATACCATAAGCAGAAATACACATTGCTAAGCACTTTTGCAGCAAAATAAACACAATGAACAACAATCACACATCCATGTAATACTAAAAAATGTAGGCAACCATCCAGAGAAAACCCCAATGTGGAGAAACCCAAAGAGAGAGAGATTTGATTAGCTTAAAGAAAGTTATAACAACAAGAAGTTTACATTTACAACCAAGAGAAAACCACTTACAACACCCAAACAATCCCTCCAAAAATCTTCCTTGAAAATCGTGCCAAGTCCGTACTGCTGTACGACCCACCCAGAAAACAAAACCTCGAAATTTGTGCCCTCAATCTGTTGTACGACCCTTTTCTGTATCAAAAAATGCTAAAAAAAACTCGATTTTTGTGCCCACAAACTGCCTAAAAAATCATGCCCTCCCTGTTGTACAGATCCGTACAGTACGACCTCCCACACACCAATAAATTATAGCAACTTCAAAATAGAATTTTGTCTTGGGAAATGTGCCCAGTTTGTTTCCCTTTCCTCTTCTTCTCAAAGCTCCTTCGAAAATATCTCAATCTCTTCTTCTCATTGTCTTACACACTACCCAATGCCTTCTCTTATAATTCGAAAGTGACCTTTCACCTTCCAAGTGTCTTTTCACCTTCCCCATCCCTAAATCCAAAGGCCAAGATCTAATCTTGCGTTTACATTTACATGATCAAGGGACATGATTCATTCCCTCCAAAATAAATCACTTGAAATATTAAAATACAAATTCACTTTATAACATAAGTGCACTTTATGAGATAAATTCACTTTAATATTAGAAGGTACACTTAATAAAAAGTCACTTTAATAAAAGAACCACTTTATTACAATTTTATAAAAACCCATTACAAAGTCAAGTGTCAAGTAGTGTAAATGTAAGGTTACTTCCGCATACAAGACAAAATGTGTGGAGTGCCTCCCGAGCTATAAAAGCTAACAGACTCTCCATAGTGTCTGGAAGAATAACCAGTCGGAGGAGTAAAAAACTCTGTGTAACTGGTTCAATTTTCTAAAGCCATACTAACCCAAATTGTTGAGACCAGACTCAAAACTTTGTGCTTTGTTCAGAGGCGAATTGACTGCTGCCAATAATGATAAAGATGACTCATTCCCATTGATCCAGATTTATGAGAGGAACGAAATGAATAACAGACTTAATACAATAACACAGAGATACGAAGAACAATAACAAATATCCAGTGAACAATAACTTTTATTAAATATATAAAATAGGCTAAAACTGTGAAACTGTAGAACTGAAAACAACTTGCTTGAATGGTGGTAGCTATCTCTGAGAAGAGATGTGGCTGCTACACGCATTCTCTTGAGCATGATGATTACAATGAGGCTCCAGAGGGATTTTTAACATTACTCATGAATGCTAAAACCCTAGACATCCAAAAACCTAACCCTAGGAGATGAAACACCAAAAGTTATGTGGGCTCCGATGGGTAAGTCGGTACCTCAACTTCCCAGGGTTGTAACTTTTACATATGACCTCCGTTTTAGGAGCGTGATAGCCCGTTGGAAAGGTATTTTCAAGAACTACACATTATGCCATCAAAATCTGACTTTGTCTATAGCTTGATTGTGGCAAGCAAAAAAAATATTGTTTAGGGCCCCAAAACGACCCTGGAAGTACATAAAAATGTACTGACATGAAAGATTCCAAAATAAGTCAGTTGGATTAGGTGGGCGGCCAACAATATCCATCTGGAAGCTGTGTAGGGATTTAGACAACCTCGAAAGTGTAGAACCGACAATTACAAAGAATTGCAGAATAACGTGCTGAACTAAAACTATCAAAAGGAGCCAATTGGATTAAGTGGGTGGCCACCAATATCCACCTGGATCAATTCTCCCCCCTTAAGAAGCAATGGTCTTCATATCATTGAGTGACCCCATCAGGTGAGGAATTTTTTTTTGAATTTGGCCCTAGGTGAGCCATTTTCTTTGGTGCAGGAGCTTTCATGCCTTGACAACCAATAGAGATGGATCCTCTGTTGGTGAGTGCCCTTGACCTATGTGTCCACTATCTGGTTAGTGGATTCCTGTTCCATGCAGTCAGGGTTGAGCTCTGTTGGTGTCAATTGTTCTGTTATATCTGAGGTGTCCAATAATGGTGGAAAATATGGATGGAGGAGGTCCACATTGAACACTGGGTGGAGGGCAAGGAAGGGGGGAGTGTTGAGCTCAAAAGCATTGTCTTCCACAACCTTGGTGATAGTGTAAGACCCATAGCAAAGTGGACAGATCTTTCGATAGGGCCCTGTAAGGTGTTCTTTCTGCAAATGTAACCATACCTTGTCTCCCACCTGAAACTTGTGCGGTACCCAGTGTTGATCATGATGTTGCTTATACTTAGCATTGGCTTTCTGTAAAATCTCATGGACCTGTTGGCGAATATATTGAATCCTCTCAATGAATCTGGTGGCTTTGTTGGCCTCAGACTGAACATGGGAAGATTATGTTTGTGTGGTTTCAAGAGGTAGTGCAACATCAATAGGACCCAAGGGTTGGAATCCCAACCCCACCTGAAATGGGCTATGGCTGATGGAGCTATGGAGATCCTTGTTGTAGTTGTGTTGAACATAGGGAAGACTCTCATCCCATGTACGTGGATGCTTAGAGTTATACATGCGCAGGATGTGCACAATCATCCGATTGAAAACCTCTGTCTGGCTATCGGTTTGAGGGTGGAAGGCAGTGGATTCAGTGAACTTGGTGTCCAACAGTGACCAGAGACTCGACCAAAATGTGATGAGCAACCTGCTGTCCCGATTGGAGATGATGGTCTGTGGTATCCCAAAATGGACCTACACTCATTCGAAGAAGAGCTTGGCAGTTTCTGCCACTGCGATGCTCTTCTTGCAGGCTGTGAGAATGGACATCTTTGAAAACTAATCAACCACCACAAATACACTGCTCCAAGTGGCCGCGTTGGCTGGGGCCGTGGATGTTTCCCCGTAGGGGTTTTACCACGTGAAAACATCGGTGTGTTGATCTTTGATCTGGTTATGTGAGTGGTTACTGAAGGTGTTCGTCCTCTGTTGGAATAC